>JAIUZE010002881.1:0-46963 GCA_022085475.1 Heliosperma pusillum | reverse complement strand
AAACGCTGCTTAAGAAGCAACTTGTTGGTTAGATTCTTTGTCATATACAAAGACTCCAACTTCAACCACAAACCTGCAGCAGTTTCCTCTTCGGCAACCTCAACCATAACATGATCAGATAAACACAGCAAAATCAAAGAATGATCCCTCTCCTCCAAGACTACCTCTGTTTCTGTCTTTGCACCTGATGAACTATCTTCTGATTTTGCCTTTGATAAAACGGACCAGACACCTTGCTATCTAAGCAAAGCTCTCATCTTTAACTGCCACAGCCCAAAACTATTTCTCCCAGTGAACTTCTCAACATTCAAAATATTCGTTGCCGACATCTTTTCACCAATAAATCAAGAAACCCAAATAACGCCTAGAACACAACTAACGCGGAAGCAAATCCCAAATCAGAACCTTAGCTCTGGTGCCAATTGTTGTAACGGAGGCGTTCCGTTACTCAATAGTTAATTGATAAGGTGATAAGAATAATAAATGACGAATATAAATAAAGTTGACACAAAGATTTACGTGGTTCACCAGTAAAATAACTGGCTACGTCCACCCTGCGAGGAGATCAAATTTTCACTATTGTGGAGAAAAAAGTACAAAAGTAGACCGGTATACACGCGCTCTATATGAGCCAAAAGTATACCAAATTTTACCAACAAAATAGTAATCTCAAAGGGACAAAATAGACTACCCAAATTGAGTTCAACCCGCAAAGAACTCACCAATAAGACGAAGGACAAACGATCTTGAGGCCAACCAAGATCCAAACAACCTCCTCCAATCTTTAAATCATGGCCAAATATACCGTCGTACCAAATTGTCCAAAAAGGACACAAATGCCATGAACAAAACAAATGTCTCACATGGGTACAAAAGAGAGTGTCGCAAACACCATCAACAATATTTGTGTACCAAATAAAACTACACTTTCCCCCCAAATGCTTTTTTTTTACAAATCCATAAAAATTAAGATACTATACTAAAGGAGCAGTGTCTTACACAGAAACAGTAGAACCAGCCCTAGTTCCAAATAACCCGGACAGCAAAATGCCAACCCCCGTCAACACAAAAGAAAAACATAGTAGGTGACAGAGATGTCGATTGTAAGGACAATTTAGTGTAAACGATAACCGTTTTCTGGGTGAGTGGATACCGATTGTAAGTTAGTGTACACGATAACCATCTCACCCCGACTCCAGATGTCGGAAGTTGCCATTGAAATTGCAGAACAAAGCAACTGCAACTCAATTGACGGAGACGTCAGAGTTCAAAGTATGCAAACAGTTCTCAAAGAGGTATACCGACACGAGCGACTAGCCAATTATACAGACTATGAAACCAAAATAGGAAATAAAAGTAGGTGTTTAGGGACAATCCCTTTTAACAGACCTGCCAACCGACACCACGGCTAAGAACAGACGGTGGTATCATTGTTGCACCAGCTGACCTGGAAACTGCAATGAAAGCCCCAGTGGACTGCATAGATATTTAACAAACGTCATGCTCAGTGTCAATTTGTTATATTATTGCCAAGCACTGCAAAACTATAGGGAAACTACAGACCTCTACAAGAGCAACAAACGAAGCAAACACCATAGCGAAGGCTTCGCTTGCGTCAAATGTGGGGAGTCCCCACTGAAAGGGATATGGAACTCTTATCCTGCAAATAAACATTGTCATCTTATCAACATGGGTTTAAGTTTCTTAAAGCATGGTAATTTTTCGAGTTAAGCATAAGAGAAGGACCTCGACTTCTCGTTTTTTTCCAGTTAAGAACTTATATATACTATTAAACTTTTCCGTTAAGGACCTCTAGCCTTACTCCGTTAACTCTCCCTTAAATGCTAGTACTTATTTTCCTCTTTCACAAACCTGTTGTAGCCTCTGTCCTAATATGTACTCATCTCCATCAACAACTTCCACATGTTCTCTTAACCATTTCCTCGTAATTTTCTTATCTCCCATCATCATTCGATCTTCCACTGAAAATCAAAATTAAATCGTCCCACTATTTTCCAAAAAATGTAACTATACCGCTCTGTCTCCCTTCACAACCACGACAGACGTGTTACATGTTGTATTTAAGTCTATATAAAATATAGTGGGAAATTTGAATTGATCAATATACATAGGAAATATTGTAAAATTGTAAAACTTAAACTAATAAACAATATGAGGTATAACAAAAATGGTAAGATAGAAATGACCCGATCCCAAAGAACTTGTGTTACGCTCGTAAGATAATTGTCTACTCTATGGTACCGAGGTTGTTGGACAATTACCTCTTGAGATAGATTACGGTACTTCAATCTTGATAATCGACGAACTCTTATGCAATGAAGTTTTTGTAGAAAGGATAGTAAAAAGTTCAATATTTTTGCCCCACCATTTCACTTCTTTAACAAATGATCAAGTGTGATAATATTTGTAGAATGTGAAGTGAGTGAACCAACACAAGTTTTAATTTCTCAATGAAAATTCCAACAATATGCCCTACCTCAAAGTATTATTCATGGCATAAGATAAGAGCCACCCACCACATCGAAAAAACGTCTCCATTGTCGCCATTGATTGTATTTCTTATGTCCTCGGATGAGCGAACGTGTTGGTTTATTCTTTTTACCTAGTCGTTGAACGTCAACATTACGGTGTGGATTTGGTACATTGTCATTGAACATCGACTTTAGGTTAGCAAAATTTATCACACAAATGAGATGGTATATGGAAACTGATCATAACATAAGCCAAGTTTGTGTTGGAAATAGGGGCTTTTTAGCCTTTGAGCATATTTTCTACTATCCCACATAGGAGAGGAAAGGAAGTGTGTATGTGTTTATGTGTTTATATATACACCACTTCCCTTACTTATCACTAGTGGTTAAACGGAGTCTTTTGTAGAGACTATGCGAGGTGCTTAATTCAGCTCGCACACGCGCGCGCGAGCCCGAATCCGGATCCGGGATTTGGGATCTGGCAATCGCCTGCGGCGGGCTATGCCTACCTTTTTGGGCCAAGTCCGAGTAGTATCTTTTGTTGTGTCCAGGTTCATCTGTCCGGATTCATTTCCCATGTGCTAATTGAGTCAGTCAAGTAACTGTTAGTGGGTGACATTAAGTCTCCCCATTTACAGCTTTGACTGTTGTGTTTTAGGGACTGCTTAAGCTCCCTAACTGCTTTATTTTTCTGTATAAATAGAGCAGTCTGCAGCACCAGAATAACACAACAACAATACTCTTCTCCTTTCTTCTTATTCTTCTACAATAATTTCTGGGTAGAGTACAAAAATCGTTCCAGGTCTATCAGTCTCGAGCGGGCGAGTCTGAAAGGCGACAGTAGTGTAATCCTTGGGGAACTACCGGTCAATAGCTGATCGCCACCACGGTCGTACCGGAATAAGTTTTCAAGGCGGTGGCTCTTTCCACGTCACTACTTCTGTTCGGTATTTCTGATCTTTTAATCTTTCGTTACAGCACTTTACAAATAACAATTTGAAAACTTATTATATTTCTGTTGTAACAATGTCGTCAAAAAACCTTCCTGATTTGACTAAAATTGAACCGTTAGATGGAATTAATTACAAAAGATGGTCACAAAAATTGCTTATATATTTTGAACAACTTGATATCGACTATGTTCTGTTAGCTGACCCACCAATTCCTTTTTCCGCTACTACTTCTATTGAAGAAACCCCTCCTGTTGTTGCTGTCATTAAGAATAATGAACAGACTGTTAAGAAATTCGACAAGGACAATAAAACTGCTAGATATCATCTTTTAAACAATATGTCTAATACCTTGTTCGATTTATTTATGATTCACAAGTCTGCCCGTGTCATTTGGGAGTCATTAGAATCTAAATATGGGGCTGATGATGCTGGGAAAAAGAAATACGTTGTCGGGAAATGGCTAGAATTTCATATGGTCGATGCAAAACCAATTATGGAACAAGTACATTTATATGAAAACTTGTGTGCTGATGTCATTAATGAGGGAATGAAATTAGATGATCTTTTCCTTGCAAATGTTTTGTTAGAACATTTTCCCCCTTCCTGGTCTGAGTATAGAAACCACCTTAAGCATAAGAAAAAGGATTTGTCCCTTCAAGAACTTGTAGGACATATGAGGACCGAGGAGGCTAATCGCCTTAAAGATAAACCTGCGAGTCTTCCTGTTAATACTGCTAAGGTTAATATGGTTGTGGTCGAGTCTGGTGGTCCTTCAAATGCTGAGAAGTTCAAGGGTAAGGGTAAGGCCAAGGGTGGTCAGGCTAAGAATCAGGGTCCTACCAAGAAGAATGGTCCGGGTCAAGGGAAATACACTAAACCAGTTGCCAAAATTCAGAAACCTGTTGGACCTCTTGTTTGCTACGTTTAGGGTAAGATAGGCCATAAGGCCTACCAGTGCACTCAAAAGAAAACCGATGAAGCTAATGTTGCTGTGACTGATAATGTTATTGCTGCTGTGGTTGTCGAAGCAAATCTGGTGGGTAATGTTGCTGAATGGGACTTGGATACTGGTGCTTCTAGACACCTCTGCGCTGATAAGGGGTTATTTGCTGAGTTCGAGGAGGTAGCTGATGGGGAATGTGTCTACATGGGTAACTCTTCATCTGCAATGATCACAGGCAAAGGCAAGATCTTTCTCAAACTCACCTCGGGGAAAACACTTGCTCTAACTAATGTTTTGTATGTACCCTCATTGCGTCAAAACCTCGTGTCTGGTGCTTTACTGAACAAAGCTGGTTTGAAGCTTGTTTTTGAAGCTGACAAGGTTGTAATGTCACGTAATGGGGATTTTGTGGGCAAGGGTTATCTCTCTTGGGGTTTATTTGTTTTGAACTCTGATTCAGTTTTTAATAATATTGCATCTACTTCTGCTTATATCGCTGAGTCTATTGATGTTTGACATGGTAGATTAGGTCATGTGAATGTTGACTATATTAAAAAACTTCGAACAATGAGTTTAATTCCGAGTTTAACAAGTAAAGAATTCTCGAAATGTGCTAGCTGCGTTGAGGCTAAATTCACAAAGAAACCTAGTAAACCTGTCAAAACTAGGAATACGAGTCTTCTTGAATTAATTCACACCGACCTAGCTGATTTCAAAATCACTGCGAGTAGAGGCGGTAAAAATTACTACATCACTTTTATAGACACGACTGTTCGAGATACACTAGAGTCTATTTGCTTAGGACTAAAGATGAGGCTGATTAATCGTTTATAACGTTTAAAAATGAAGTCGAAAATCAACTCGATAGAAAAATCAAAAGGGTAAGGTCTGACAGAGGAGGCGAGTACGGGTCTAACTTTTTAATCGATTTCTGTGCGAAAAATGGATTAATTCATGAGTCTAGTCCACCTTACTTACCTCAGTCTAATGGAGTAGCTGAACGAAAAAATAGAACATTAAAAGAAATGACAAATGCTATGCTTTTAAGTTCTGGTCTTTCTGACGATATGTGGGGGGAAGCGATTTTATCGGCTTGTCATATTCTTAACCGTGTACCTCATAAGAAAATTGATAAGACACCGTACGAGATTTGGAAGGGCTATCCTCCTAACCTGAGCTTTCTTAGGGTATGGGGGTGTTTGGCTAAAGTGGGATTACCTGATTTTAGGAGACCTACCGTTGGACCAAGAACCTATGATTGTGTGTTTATTGGTTATGCTCAAAATAGCTCTGCTTATCGATTCATGTCTTTGAATGATCGTTCTATATCTGAAGCTAGAGATGCTAAATTTTTTGAGCATGTTTTTCCATTAAAAAAGAATGTTGTATCATCTCCTAGTTTACCTATTGCATCTACTGATTTGTCTTCACATGCTAGTAGTAGCACTTCTATTGATCATACTGCTGAACCTAGAAGAAGTAAGAGACCTAGATGTGCAAGAAACTTTGGTGATGATTTTGTTACAACTTTTCTGTCTGAACATGGTTACACTGTTTGTGCTAGTGATGAATTTGTTTCAGCCTTTTTAATAGAAGATGATCCAAAAACGTATAGTGAGGCAATGAAATCAATTGATGCTAATTTTTGGAAAGATGCTATTAAAAGTGAATTTGATTCTATTGTGTCTAATCAGACTTGGGTGTTGACTGATTTACCTAAAGGTAGTAAACCCATCAGTAGTAAATGGATTTTTAAAAAGAAAATGAGACCTGACGGTACAATAGAAAGGTTCAAAGCTAGACTTGTGGTTAAAGGTTTTACACAAAAGAAAGATATTGATTATTTTGATACTTATTCTCCTGTGACTAAAATATCGACTATAAGAACTCTTGTTGCCGTAGCTGCCATTCATAACCTTATTATACATCAAATAGATGTAAAAACTGCTTTCTTGAATGGTGAATTAAGGGAAGAGATCTATATGTCGCAACCTGCGGATTTTGTGATTAAGGGTCAAGAGAATAAAGTGTGTAAACTAAACAAGTCACTTTATGGTCTGAAACAAGCACCTAAACAGTGGTATGAGAAATTTAACAACACTTTGGTGAGTAATGGCTATATGGTTAACAACTCTGATTCATGTGTGTATTCCAAGTTGATAGAATCTGGTTGTGTGATTATATGCCTATATGTTGATGACATGTTAATACTTGGTAATAATTTGGATGTGGTAATTAAAACCAAAGAATTTTTGTCATCAAAATTTGAGATGAAGGACTTAGGAGAAGCTGATGTTATCCTAGGAGTTAAGGTTATCCGAAACTCAAATGGAATTTCTTTAAGTCAATCTCATTATGTGGAAAAAGTGTTGAAAAAGTTTAACTGCTTTGATGTTGTATCTGCTAGAACTCCCTATGATGCCAGTATACCTCTGTGTAAAAACTTGGGCAAGAGTGTTTCCCAAGAAGAGTATGCTAAAATTCTAGGTAATGTGATGTTTCTTATGAACTGTACTCGACCAGATATTGCTTATGCTGTTAGTAGACTGAGTCGTTATACTCATAACCCCAGTATTGAACATTGGATTGCTCTTCGTCGTTTACTAAAATACCTAAAAGGAACAGTTGATCTTTGTTTGCATTATAGTAAATTTCCTGCTGTGTTAGAAGGATATTGTGATGCGAATTGGGTGTCAGGCAACGATGAGATTCGTTCAACTAGTGGTTATGTCTTCACCATGGGTGGAGGTGCTATATCGTGGAAGTCTTGTAAACAGACTTGTATTGCACGCTCTACCATGGAATCGGAGTTCATAGCTCTTGAGTTGGCAGGTCAAGAGGCTGATTGGTTGAAAAAACTACTAGCAGATGTACCAGTGTGGGGAGGACGGCAGACTCCGATCTCCTTACATTGTGATTCACAAGCAGCCATTGGTGTTGCCAAGAATAGTGTCTATAATGCGAAAAAACGACACATCAGAATCAGACACTCTGCATTTAAACAACTCCTTGAAAATGGAGTGATCGCTTTGGATTATGTGAGGTCCGAAAGCAATCTTGCTGATCCCCTTACTAAGGGGTTGACTAGAAGATTAGTCGCTGACACGTCGAGGGGAATGGGGCTAAGTCCTTAAGTCAAGTTATAGAGTGACACTTGACTAGGTCTAAAGTTCTGTTCCTATGGCGTTGTATGATTCATAGCCTTAACGGCGGTGCTATTGAGACGCACTTGATGAATTGTACGCCAGGTTGGACTTGTGTCCTTAATGGCTCGTGTGAGAAGTGCTTTTGAGAAGCACTTGAGCCACCTACGTAGGTGTGATGATCATAAGACTATGAGAAGTCTTTTGAACACACCTATTAGTACCAAGGTAAACGCATAGCCTCTAAAAGGCACGTTGCACGATGAAATCGCGGAACGATCATAATTTGAAGGTATGATATGTGTTGTGGGGGTATCGACCGAAGCTCAGTTAGGAATTCAAATCGCAAGATATTCTCTCGCTGTAAGTAAGTTGTTTCCTCATTTCACTAAAGTGTCAATTCAAATTGAAAGATATTGATACCTAAGTATCCAATCCTTTCTCTACCCAGGAATTCTTCTTTCTATGTTTCGGGCGCCCCTAGTGGGGGATTGTTGGAAATAGGGGCTTCTTAGCCTTTGAGCATATTTTCTACTATCCCACATTGGAGAGGAAAGGAAGTGTGTATGTGTTTATATAAACACCACTTCCCTTACTTATCACTAGTGGGTAAAGGGAGTCTTTTGTAGAGACTCTGCGATGTGCTTAATTCAGCTCGCACATGAGCGCACGCGCGCGCGCTTGCCCGAGCCTGGCCTGAGCCCGGCCCGGTTCCGGATTTGGGATTTGGGATTTGGGAATCGCCTGCGGCGGGCTATGCCTACCTTTTTGGGCCAAGTCCGAGTAGTATGTTTTGTTGTGTCGAGGTTCATCTGTCCGGATTCATTTCCTAATTGAGTCAGTTAAGTAACTGTTAGTGGGTGAGATTAAGTCTCCCCATTTACAGCTTTGACTGTTGTGTTTTAGGGACTGCTTAAGCTCCCTAACTGCTCTATTTTTCTGTATAAATAGAGCAGTCTGCAGCACCAGAATAACACAACAACAATACTCTTCTCCTCTCTTCTTATTCTTCTACAATAATTTCTGGGTAGAGTACAAAAATCGTTCAAGATTTATCAGTCTCGAGCGGGCGAGTCTGAAAGGCGACAGTAGTGTAATCCTTGGGGAACTACCGGTCAATAGCTGATCGCCACCACGGTCGTACCGGAATAAGTTTTCAAGGCAGTTGCTCTTTCCACGTCACTATCTACTTCTGTTCTGTATTTCTGATCTTTTAATCTTTCGTTACAGCACATTACAAATAACAGTTTGAATCAGAAAGGCTAACTCATGGTGGGGTTTTAATCACCTAAACGATTAAAAAGATAAATGGGCTGAAAAAATGGAAAACAGGGGCAAAGAATTCAGGGATAAAAAAAGAAGCACCTAATATACAACAGCCTTTAACGGAAATTGGATGGAATTAGATAGTCGATCCTTAACTAGAAAGTTTTATAGTTCAAGTCCCTAACTGGAAAAAACTGAATAGTTTAGGTCCTTATCTTCCCTTTTAACTCGTCATTTTTTTCATTTCCGATGTCCAAACAGTAATTCCCTATTTTTGAGGGAGCATTTTCCACTTGCACAAGCTACTACTAGTACGTCCTACGTACATGAATAAAGAGCATAAACAAAAATACACAAATTAAAGTAAGGGATAGAGGAAAAAAATACCATGGAGCTCCGGTTATGAGTTCAGAGTTGTCGGTTCGACACGAGAACTGCGTGACTAATGCAGCATGATTATATGCTCCGCTAATTGTCAAAATATGCGCATATAACCAAACTATGGGCACACAAAATAGAACAGCAAAGCGCTCAAAAACACGATATCCGAAAAGCGTGGCTTGAGATAGATACTGCAAAATTATTATGTCAATAAAGTGATAAACCATTGTGAAAGGTGACTAGCTAGGTCAAGATAGAATAGATATTTTAGCCGTAGATTAAGTATTTTGATAATATTACCACTGGAACAAAGATTAGACCCACAAGCTCTGGGAATTTTTTTCTTAAGTAGGCTTTGAATCATACTTATTTACAAAAGTAGGGTTCTTTCATACTTATTTACAAAAAATAAGTCCACGTCATCAAATTTTTTTTTTTTTGTTGTCTGTTCACTCAGTCGCTGAACCATTCAGCGACTGAGTTCTTTGGTGTATTTTTTTTTTTGACCTCAAATAGCAGACCTTTAGCAGAAACTCTGCCATCAAGCTCAAGTTCTCAGTCGCTGAATGGTTCAGCGACTGAGTTCTGTGATGTATTTTTTTTTTACCTCAAATAGCAGACACATGCCCATTATGCTCAAGCTCTCAGTCGCTGAATGGTTCAGCGACTGAGTTCTTGGCTGAATCTGTCAAAACACGAGAAACCCCCTTCCCCCATTAATTTATTCTAAATCCAAAAATCCCCAAATTAAAACCCCAACCCTAAAAAACCCGAAAATCCTTCATCCCCAATTCATTCCCTCAATTCAACCCTAATCCACTTCATATCTCTTCCTAACTTCTTTCAAGGTATTGTATACTTGCATTGAACCTTTAAATCTTGTTAGTTTTATATGAATGTTGGTTTAATTAGTAAATTTCTAGGTTTTTGCAATTAGTATATATTTTGTTCATTTGTTTGATTTTGGTGTTGCTAGTTGTTTAGTTAGGTTCTTTTAGTTTGATAATAGGTAAAGTTTGAATATGGAGAAAACTAATTATCCCTTATGTTGTTACTCTAATGGAAAAATAATTGTTGAAGGGGAAAATGTGTCTTACAAAGATGGTGAACCTTTCTTTGTTTTTGTCAATAGTAACCATAACTTTGATGAACTTACTTCCTTAATTTGTGAGGAGTTAGAGGTTAATAGAAGTGAATTTGGGTTAGATATTAAGATGAAGTTGTTGGAGTAGGTGTCCTCCACAATAGTGCGCCACATAATAAATCTTATTATGGAATATAATTGGGATAATTATTGACTATATATATGATTAGTTAGTTGATTAACGTAAATCAATAACGGTTGGCTAACTAGAGTTTGACGTTATTGTCGTTTGACGGCGGTGATCAACTGATCCCTTTCGGTCACACCTAAAGGATGAAATCCAAATAGTAACTAATTATTTGTATACGATACAGTTAATTATTACATTACATATATTCGATATGTACGAGAGTTAATTGTTAGAAATTGAGTTAAGAACTCAAATTCGATTAAGTTTATTTTTCAATTATGCGATAATTGACTCATAAATTTATATCTTATTTTAATACGATTAAATAAGATTTAACTTAGTAATTAATCGTTAAATTACAAAATTAGTTGAGGTTTTGAGATAGAGGTAATTAGTTAATTATATTTACAAGGAGTTGTAAAATAAATTAACCATGCATTGTGGGACCCATTATATATTGATATAATGGTAAAATATTACTTAAAATGTTAAGTACATATTATTTATTTAATTGAGTCATATAATTGTTATCTGATCAAATTAACACTTAATTATACAAGATAATTAACCATATGATCAATAAGTATTTGTGAGACAAATATCAAAAATCCAAATGGACCAAACTAGGCCATAATGGACCGGTTTTGGTAGTAGTTACATGGTGATGATTTTGTTCTTATTTTTACTCTTTAGTTACTTTGTGAAAGTGACATAACAAGTATAATACAATCATCACATATACTACAACACTCCACTCAAAGGCATGTGATAAAATTGAACAAATAATAGTCCTTTTTGGTGAAGAGAATCCGGCCAAATTGGCTATAAGAATGAACAAAAGTTGTTCATTTCATGACTTACTTGATTTTGTTCAATTGTCATACTTCTCTCTAAAACTCTTCTTCTCACTATAAACTCTCAAATACTAATATTTACTAAGTAGTACTAGTGTAGTAATATAGTCATAATATTAGTAGAATAATATCTATCTTATTATCTAGTTAATAATAAGGGTAGATTATTTGGGTTAATCTTGGTGCAACTTAGAGGAGATCTTCTACTTTGGAGATAGTTTGTGTTCATCCATATTTATAGCTCAAGAACAACAAGAAGGAGTTCTTGTTGTGCCGATATAATTTCCATATCAATGTGAGGAAATTTCTTCTTTTATATAAATGTCTTTATATTTGCATGCATGTTACATAGATCATTATAAACTAAATTAATAAGTAATTTAGTAAATAATTAGAGGAGTCTAATTAAGGTCTATGGACTTTCAATTGGTATCATAGCTAGCTTGTAGCATGCATGTTCATTTTGGACATTTTTATTAAAGTTATAAGATAACTAATAAATAAAAGATTTTGAGTTAAAATACGATTCTGACGAAAATTTTTGGTACATGTATACCTACTGACCTCAAAATGTTTGTGGTTACATTTCGTGATTTTAGGGATTAATTTGCTATTTATTTTGATTTTTGGCGTTTAAACCGAGTTAACATGCATTTTATGAGTTAAAAGTTAACTAAAATTAGTTTCATGTTGATTCTGGCCATGAAATTTTAATATGATCTCACATGCATTTCTTAAATATTGTATGTAAAATTTCGTGAATTTTACTTATGTATTGCATGTTCATTGAGTTTTATACGATAAAAGTCGATAATATGAGATTATAATGTTCATAAAATTGAAACGTCCTTTTCTGGTCTTGAAAATTTTTGTACATTTAACATTCTGATGTTGATACTCTTGGTGAAATTTCATAATTTGTTTCACTGTTTTACTATATCTAATGTTTTTATTTGATAAAACCATTAAATACAAAGCTATTTGTTCATAAACTTAATTTAAATTTTTTGAGCAAATATTTTTTATTTTTATAGTTCCTGGAATTGTTCCAGAATGTACAAAATTTTTGGTTTCAAATTTTATGATGTTTATATTTTATTTTGGTTTTATTTCATAACCGTTATGATTAAACCATAATATTTAGCAAATGAAATCAAATCGATTTAATTAATGACCAGCAAAATTAGTAGTGACTAATTTTGAGTTCTAAAACAGGTTAGTTAATTAGTTTGAATTTAAATGCGATTTAAATGTTGATATTGATTTTTAATGGTTAAAAATCAATGAATCCCGGAAGAAATCGAGCTACAATGAGCATGAATTGAACTTAGGACGATTTTGTCATGAATTTTGCAGCAATTTATTTTATTTATGTTTGAATGAATGAATGTCATTTATTTAATAATTTATGCAAATTTTGTACCTAGTATGGCCTAGTTAATTTTTATCGTTATTTCCCGTAATGTAAGGGAATAACGTTTTGGTTGTAATTTTATTGCGATCTCGTATCGCCGGTTTGTATAATTTAATAATTTTATTTTATAGTATAAATGTATAATAGGAATTTGTATATTTGTACATTTGTAATTATTTTTATGAAGACCGGTGGCTCCCTTCAAGACGGTGCCATTTTGGAAGGTGTTCCAAGTGAAGAGGCAAGGGACCAAGGAGTTGGTTTCCGAATTTGTAACTATCTAGTTAATTTTGATTAGCTAGGTGGGCCATACTAGGATTTTATTGTTGCTTGGTTGCTTGCTTTATTTTCGCTCATGCCAAAATCGTCACACATGCAATTTTATTTCTCGATTGTCAATTCAACGTTATTCACAATTCACCGACTTGGTTCGCTTATAGGGAATTAATAACAAAATTGACAAGACCTCTCACATAACTTAAAAATTGAGATTTAGCCTTACCAATTATAACACCTATGAACCCCGTGTTCATTAGGGCTACCACGCTCGTGGGTCCCTTTTTACCTCGGGTAAGTAGGGTGATGCGATCACAAGCCAAAATTGGATTGGACTCAACGAGATAAGCGTTATCTTGGGACTAGGAGATGGATTTAGTTGAAATCCGTCAACCAAGAGTTCTAAGTGTAGAATTAGTCAAGTATTGACTTACCATTTTTAGATAAAGGTAGCATGCGATGACTATTTTTGTCTAAAGATGGGTCTTGGAATCACTTATATAATTTCGTGAGGGGTCATTATATGAGTGACTTGTTTAAAATTGTTTTTACAAGTAAATATATATAAGCAATGAATGTTTATTTTCCGTTGATATTTATTTTTATTCGCGCAATGACAATTATTTATCCTTCTATGAACTTAAAAAAATCCGTTCAATCGTGGAAAAGGTTTCCATTATTTTATACGGTAGCATTTTGATTGCAATCTCCGTTTATACCACCATAGCTAAAGACAAAATGAATTGTATCTTTTGATCCTCATATTCACCATTGCAAATGTCTCTTATGAAGAGTAAATGAATAAGTCACACTTAGTCAAAAGCGTTTTTGAATATTTTGTGACGCCTTCTTATAACAATGGTACATCAAATTTTGCTCCAAAGAAAATATTTGTATTTTGGTATGTCGTCATTATACTCCTTATCGAGGCTTACCTCAAAAGAGGCCAAATCAGTTGGGACGACTAGGTTAATTGATTTATTTAAAATCGTGAATAACCAAATACCGTAGTCACATCATGAAATGTTTATCCTTTTGAAGGTAAAACCATGAATGAAATGAAGAATAGTCTTCACAATAATTCTAATATACTTGTCTAAGTAGAAATTCATGAAAGTGAGTGGGAGCACTAAGAATGATGTTTATATTCTTAATTGTTAAGAAAAGGTTCAAGAGTAGGTTGGCTCGACTTTGACACAAGGCAAGGAAAAAAGGCAAGACTATTTTGAATAGTAAAGTCAAAACCCAAGCAAGGTGTCGAACCCAACTTTTGACGATTCTATTTTACAGTGTAGGACACAAGAAAAGAATCTGCCCCAAGTTTTCTAAAAAGTTAGAAATTGGGTGTATTTTTCACCCATAATATCTATATGATCGACATTTATTTTGCTAAAATGCAACTTTTGGGTATCAGATACCTATTATGGTTTTCATCAATGTATTCAATGCATATAATAATGATTCGTGCGACGACTAACCATAATTAAATGTCGACCTACAAGGGAAATATAACTATTGTAGTTTTATTTCTATAGAGACATATAAAAGTTATAATGTAATCAATCTAGTTTTGGATTTAGAGGTATACTTTAATAAACGTTATTATGTACATAACCTCTAAATAAAGAATATAGTATCCACTTTTGTGTACGACACAACTGTTTCATTTTTTTTTAATAGAACAAACGTTGTATCTTTTTATGCCTATACTTGGTCAATGGTTATCCCATACCAATCAAAGGTAATTATATTCTTGACCTAAACTAGTAATTACTTGTCATATAGATTGTAAAGGCTCAAAATTGGTGACCCTTATCTAATCTTAATTCTGGATTGTGTAGCACATTAAGAGGCTAGTATTGACAACTATCCCTAAACCATCTGATTTTGAATCTTATGGTGCGTGTGAATCTTGTATTCAAGGCAAGATGATTCGTGCCCTTTTTATTTAAAAGGAAATCGAACTAGTGAGTTATTGGCCCTATTACATTAGAATATGTGTGGTCCAATAACAAACACAACCAGAGATGGTAATTATTACTTCACTTGATTTACCGACGATTTAAGTAGATATTATGTTTGATTCTACTTAATGAGGTGCTAAGAGAAATCTTTGAAAAGTTCAAAGAGCTTCAATGAGAAGTAGTTAACCACTAGAGCATTAGATCAAGGACTTACGACTAAATCGTAACCATAAATATCTAAGTATTGACTTTGATTTTCACCAAAAGTATTGTGAAATGATTTCACAAGTTAACTTCTCTAAAACACATTATTAGATAAGGTGTTGTTGAATAGAGAAACAGAACCTTATACGATATGGTTTTGTCTTTATCAAGTCAAAATGAGCCATTTGACTAACCTTGGGATCTTAATATTTTTGTCTGCTATTTCTTTTCCCACCATATTAAAACACATTTAAAACAGTCTGATTTCATTCCATATACGATATGGGTAGGTAGCGTACCTAATTTATAAGTTATTTGAATGAAACAAGTGCTCAATAATCCCACATTGACCACGAGAACAAAGCGTTTGTGACTCGTGATGCTGTCTTTCAATAAAAAATACGATTATTTCTTGATAAGACAGAGTGGGAGAAAATGTTTCAAGAGCCACAAACTGAGCATATGGTTCGGAAAAAGTATTCCTCATTGCTTGTTCAGTAGTTGTTTCTTCGGACCCTAGGAGGTCAGGTGGAATTTTATCGCTCCTTTATAGTGATGAATTCTAAAATGCGACTTATAAAAGATTGTTTTTTAATCCCAACTTCTTGATATGGCTTAGAGTCATACGATTCGTAATGGACTCCATGCATGATGGTCAGGTATGTGACCTGGTAAATTTTACTTGAAGAAGTACGACCTCTTCAATGTAAATTGATTTTTAAGATCGAAATTTGCATGGATGAACATTAAAATGTTTTCAAAGATAACTTGGTAGGCAAAGAGTTTTGCACCAACCTTAATTCTTTGATCCATTTGAATATACTTAGCGATTACAGCATATCATAATACTATGATGTCAATTGGACCTCAAGAACCACCTTCTCGAATACGATTATAGAAGAGGTAGTATATTTTATATTCACCTGTGGGTTCGTAGATCCTAATTATCCTAAGTTAATTTGCAAGCTTAAGAGTATGTCTTAAGTAAGCACAAAAAAGTTGGAATTAGTGTGTCAATCATGTTGCAAAATATTTCTCGATATCTCGAGGAATTATGTTTATACATGAAGTTTAGTGGGAGTAATGTGGTGTGCATCAGTCTTATATGTGGAGACATATTGATCATTTTAGATGATGGAAGATTTTGGAGAAGTAGAATACATCTTTTAGATATCTGGATTTATGGAGATAAATCTAAAAGGATATTAGCATTGAGTCAAAATTCTTATATTGATAAGATCTTTGACTAGTTCAAGGAAGTTGAACACATCATAATTAATTCCTTTTGCTTCCGCTGCGGGATAAATTATATACGCTATGATGTATACTCAATCCGACATTTCGCATGCTTTGAGTATGACGAATCATTTGCAATTAAATCCAAGTGAGAGTCACTTGATAGCCATAAAGAACATCCTTAAGTACTTGCGAAGGACTAAAGATATGTTTCATATGTTTGGAGTTTAAAGTGAGTTGTGTGTAAGAGTTTACACAGACTTCAGTTTCCAAACTAATCAAGGTGATTTGAAATCACGAACTGGCTGTGTTTTATAGAAGATTTATCTGTTGGAAGAGTTCCAAGCAGAAAAGACTATTGGAAAGGTTCCTAGTAGGAGTGACATTTTATAATATAAATGTCATGTATCCGCTGGAAGTGTTCCAGGCAGTTTATCATTGCGGATTTAACAACGGAAATGGAGTACATTGCGTCATATGATGATGCATATGAAAGTAGCTTGGATTCGACAGTATTGGAGGGACTAGAAATAGTTCATATAGCTGTATATCTTATCCCATTATACTGGTAAAACAGTGGGAGCTACCTTAGGCCAAGATCCTAAGTCTAGATTCACACCTAGCCACGTACTCATGAAGAAGTTTTTATTAATATGAGATTACGTAGACAAAGAGAAATAGCAATCAGAACGATGGAAAAGATGCAAGTATTACTAATCCATTAGCCATGCTTTTTGCATGCTGAACATGATAGTCATGTCATTTCAATGGGGATTGAAATATGTACCTGAATTGCTAAAGATTATAAGATATGAAATTATTGATAGCGTATCAATTTTTCCAAATATTTGATAATCGCATTCATTGTTAGAGTTTCATTAAAAAACTCCATTATTTAGTTTGACTAAATTTTAATACTTTGTTTATCCGAATTGGTTGAAAGAAAGGTTGAACCCAATTCAAGTGAACAGAACGAACTTAGTATTTTGTCCCTAGTCACTCAATGAGGTGACGTCTCGAAATGACTAGATTGTAAGTCGATCGATGGTTGGTTCAGCACCATGAGGTCATGGAGATGACTGGTCGTTTACATAGACAGACTGTATGACACTCTGTCGGACAGTGACATTTGTAGAGACCCTTAAATCAATTATTTGATGCTTGGTCGTGGCAGGGTCTTCTATCTTATTCCTATGAGTCGATTCTTTTGATTGACGACCGTCTATCTGAGTCGGTGCAGTTTTCGATTGGTTTTGGTTGATGTTCTAGGTCGTGCCGTAAAAGGAGGCCGATGGACATCTTCTGGATCATGGTGATCTGCATCATACAGAGTAGATGAATCAACAGGAATTGTCCACCCACGTTGGGTAAAAACATCTTTAGGCCACTCGAGGAGAAATTACTGTAAATGCGTGGCCACGCTCGGAAAGAGATCTATGGTAGATTTTCCGGTCAGACAATTACTCTCCCTATCGAGAAAACCACTCTAGATATTGTCAATCGCAAGTGCGACCTGAAAGACACCTTGCGTTGAGTGGGAGATGTGATAAAGAGACAAGAGAATCGGTGACGCACACTTGTGTCAGACAAGTGGGAGATTGTTGGAGTAGGTTTCCTCCACAATAGTGCGCCACATAATAAATCTTATTAAGGAATATAATTGGGATATTTATTGACTATATATATGATTAGTCAGTTGATTAACGTAAATCAATAACGGTTGGCTAACTAGAGTTTGACGTTATTATCGTTTGACGGCGGTGATCAACTGATCTCTTTCGGTCACACCTAAAGGATGAAATCCAAATAGTAACTAATTATTTGTATACGATACAGTTAATTAGTACATTACATATATTTGATATGTACGAGAGTTAATTATTAGAAATTGAGTTAAGAACTCAAATTCGATTAAACTTATTTTTTAATTATGCGATAATTGACTAATAAATTTATATCTTATTTTAATACGATTAAATAAGATTTAACTTAGTAATTAATCGTTAAATTACTAAATTAGTTGAGGTTTTGAGATAGAGGTAATTAGTTAATTATATTTACAAGGAGTTGTCAAATAAATTAACCATGCATTGTGGGACCCATTATATATTGATATAATGGTAAAATATTACTTAAAATGTTAAGTACATATTATTTATTTAATTGAGTCATATAATTGTTATATGATCAAATTAACACTTAATTATACAAGAATTAACCATATGATCAATAAGTATTTGTGAGACAAATATCAAAAATCAAAATGGACCAAACTAGGCCATAATGGACCGGTTTTGGTAGTAGTTACATGGTGATGATGTTGTTCTTATTTTTACTCTTTAGTTACTTTGTGAAAGTGACATAACAAGTATAATACAATCATCACATATACTACAACACTCCACTCAAAGGCATGTGATAACATTGAACAAATAATAGTCCTTTTTGGTGAAGAGAATCCGGCCAAATTGGCTATAAGAATGAACAAAAGTTGTTCATTTCATGACTTACTTGATTTTGTTCAATTGTCATACTTCTCTCTAAAACTCTTCTTCTCACTATAAACTCTCAAATACTAATATTTACTAAGTATTACTAGTGTAGTAATATAGTCATAATATTAGTAGAATAATATCTATCTTATTATCTAGTTAATAATAAGGGTAGATTATTTGGGTTAATCTTGGTGCAACTTAGAGGAGATCTTCTACTTTGGAGATAGTTTGTGTTCATCCATATTTATAGCTCAAGAACAACAAGAAGGAGTTCTTGTTGTGCCCATATAATTTCCATATCAATGTGAGGAAATTTCTTCTTTTATATAAATGTCTTTATATTTGCATGCATGTTACATAGATCATCATAAACTAAATTAAAAACTAATTTAGTAATTAATTAGAGGAGTCTAATTAAGGTCTATGGACTTTCAGAAGTATCCTAATGCTAGAGGCTACAAGGTGTTATCTTTGAATAATGATAAATCATTGAAAGCTTTGTGAGCTAGTGTTTATCAAATGAATGCCTCTTCAATGGACCTATACATTAGTTTGATACCCATCCAACAACCTCGTAACTTATTTACGAACATGTTAAATCAAGCTATGAGGGGTGGGAATCCTTTGTTTAGTGCTCCATTTTCTAGTAATAGTGTTGATCAAGAGCAATATGATTTGAATTCCAATGATGATGAGATTGATGAGGATGAGGATGAGTTATTGATGAATGAATCGGATGATGAGTGTGAGGATCTTGTTACCCCTTCTGCTCCTACAATTGAGTTTAGCCGGGTACCATCTATTGATTTGGAGTATGTTAATAGATGGTGTGGTAAGGTTGATGTTCCTTGTTATGATGGTGGGGAGTTTCTTGTTGGTCAAAGGTTCAATAATAAATTGGGTTTGTCACAATATGTCCGTCAATATCACATTGAAAGAAATCAAACATTCAAAACGACGGAATCAAAACCACTCACTGTAACATTCAAATGTTCTAGAAAACCAAGTCCATGCGATTGGACATTGAAGGCCTCTAATAAAGAAGCTAGCAATGATTCTTTCACTATAGTTACATATAAGGGTCCTCACAATACCTCTTGTGTGGTTGATGCACCACCGCTTGATCATCCTAATTTGAGCAATGGTTTTATTGCGAAACACATTAGGACGGTAGTTGATGCCGATTGGGGTGTGAAAATATCTAATCTTAGAGCCAACATTCTCACTCAATTCAACTTCGAACCAAGCTACATGAAAACATGGCATGCTAAACAAAAAGCTATGGCGGATTTGTATGGTGATTGGAAAGGATCTTATGCTCTACTTCCCCGTTACCTCCAAGCATTGAAAACCACAAACCCGGGTACCGTTGTAAAATTTGCCTACAAAGTTGGGGGTCCTTCTAATGTTCGTGTTTTTGATCGTGTATTTTGGGCATTTGGGCCTTCAATTAGGGGTTTTGAACATTGTAGACCAATTCTTACCGTAGACGGAACTCATTTGTATGGTAAGTATAAAGGAGTTCTTTTGATTGCAATTGGGGTGGATGCCAATGATCAAATTTATCCTTTAGCTTTTGCTATAGTTGATTGTGAGAGTATCGATACTTGGGGGTGGTTTATGGATTGCATAAGGAAACATGTCACACAACGAGAGGGAATTTGCGTTATATCGGATCGTCATGTAGGTATCATGACGGCAATGAATAAAGTGGGTGGTGGATGGACCGAGCCACAAGCGTTCCATAGATTTTGTACCCGACATCAAGCATCAAACATAAACACAAAGTTCAAAAGTAATGAATTGAAGGTTGCGTTCCTTTCAATGGCATGCGCGGCACAACGTAAAAGGTTTAACAAAGGCATGCAAAAAATTGGTAGTATTAACCCAAGTGCAAAGGTACTTTTGGAAAGTATCCCACTTAGCAAATGGTCCTTGTGTCATGATGGTGGACACCGTTATGGCATCAAAACAACCAACAATTCGGAATGTTTTAATGGTGTTCTTAAACGTGTTCGTTTTTTACCTATCACCGCACTTGTTAAGGCAACATTTTTTAGGATCAACTCGTATTTTGTAAAGCACCGTGAGGATGCTAACAAAAGGTTGTTAGAGGGATGTATGTGGTCGGAGAAAGTGACTGAAAAGCTTGCTGAAAATGTGAAACAGGCGGCTCATCACAAAGTTACTTGTTATGATGCACGAAGAGGTCTATATGAGGTTGTCACAGGAAGAGGGAATAGACTTGGGAGTGAAGGTAATCATGGTCACACAGTCATTCTTTCAGATAGAACTTGCACATGCAACAAATGGCAAATCTATCACATACCATGTTCTCATGTAATGGCAGTTTGTCGAGCTAACAGTATAAGTTCCGATCAATATGTTGATCCATTCTACTCATGTGGAGAGTACCATGGCTCATATCGCTCAAGTTTCCACCCGGTTCCGGATGAGTCATATTGGATAGGGGTGAGCAAAACCGGGTACCCGATACGGTTTTAAAAACCGTATCGGGTACCCGGTTTTGCTAAGGCCAAAAATTAATACCCGGATACGACCCGGTTTAACCGGGTACCCGATTTCCGTATACCCGGTTAAACCGGGTACCCGAAAACCGTATACCCGGATCCGATTTAATTAATAATGGTTAAAAATCAAAAATTGATTTCACAAAATTAGTAACGACCCATTACTTGGATGCATATATAATCTATTCTGCCAATTATTACGAAACATAACAACTTGCAAAGTTAGTTTTAAGATGACAAAATTCAAACTTTCATCGCTTCACATAAAACTTTGACACCCACAAAGTAGTTACATACACTGCAAGTTTTACATCCAAAGACAAATAGTCCATATCAAACCCAAAGTTTCACATACAACTTTTTTTTTTTGTTATTTTTAATTAAACCGTATCAAAACCGTATACCCGGTTTTGATTTTCCCCGACCCGGACCCGATACGGTTTAATTAAAAACCGTATCGTATACCCGGAAATTCGTATCGTATACCCGGAAATTCGTGTAATTACAACCGTATACCGTATCGCATCCGTATATTAAAACCGTATCGTATATTTTTGCTCAGCCCTAATATTGGATGCCATGGGTGAGACCAAAACTGACTCCAAATGATGACATGAAAAGATCAAAAGGTCGTCCAAAATCGAAAAGAATCCACAATGAAATGGATCAACAAGCAACTTCCTCATGTAGTTTATGTCGTGTAGCAGGTCATAATAAACGTAGTTGTCCTTCAAAAGCTAGCTCATCACAAACTATTGAATTTACTATGTCATTTGTAATTCTTGTTTGTAGTTTCAATTTTAATTATGTAGTCAATTACTTTTGTAACCAACCATTTCAATATAATTATGTATGACTTCTATTTTATATTTATTATGTTTTTGTTTTATTTCTTATACATTTTCAATTATGTAGTTTTAATTTATTTCTTCTATATATAATTTTCTATATATATTTATTTCTTCTATACATTTTCAACTTCCTCATGTAATTTTCTTTTCAGATGGATCCCGGACCCGATGATGGAACAATTCTTCATCTCCAATCGACTCACCGTAGTCAGGCGATTTGGGAAGGAGAAGAACTCAAACCTCTCACCTTACGTGGCCACATGAAAGCCTTTAAAGCATTTAAAGTTCCTGAGGCGGTTCTTACATATGTAAACAACACCCAATTCCGAGGTATTACTCGATTTTTTTATGTCCCATTGGATGCCGATTTGATCACGGCTTTGATAGAAAGGTGGAGACAAGAGACTCACACCTTTCATTTGCCTTTTGGTGAGGCAACTGTCACCCTTCAAGATGTGGCCATGCTTTTCGGCCTTAGAATTAGTGGGAGACCGGTAACGGGTTCAAGTAAGGGGGGGTGGCGACATTTATGTGTGCGTCTGCTAGGAGCAACACCGTCAATTAAAGCTATAAAAGGGTCAAAATTAAAACTTACTTGGCTTCATGACAATTTCCAAAACGTGGCAAACATTAATTCTCAATATCAATTGCATTGCCACTTAAGAGCTTATTTGCTTTATTTGTTTGGGGCTCTCTTGTTTCCGGATAAATCCGGTAGCACCGTGAGTTTAATTTATTTACCCCTTTTGGAGAATTTGGATCAAATAGACGACATTAGTTGGGGAAGTGGGGTCTTGGCATGCCTTTACCGAAATTTGTGTAAAGCCTCTAAAGTTGATTGTTTTGAAATAGCCGGCCCTTTACTATTATTGCAATTATGGAGTTGGGAAAGAGTGTCAATTGGACGCCCGGACATAGTTAGGTCCCGTGTACCTCGACAGGCTGGGGTAGCATATCCCCTTGGGAGTCAAGTATTGACTGGGCTAGATCCTTTGGGATGTAAATGGCTAAGAGTGCAACGGGGATTTAAGGATCATAGACTCGAGTTGGTAGTCATTAGGGACCTCTAAGACAAGATAGTGGAATTGCAATTCGTATGGCAACCATACACACCAAGTGTGGTACAACACCTCTCCCCAATATGTGTCCAAGACCAAGCCGAATGGACCGTTATTGCTCCGCTTATTTGCTTTGAAATGGTTGAATGGCATTTCCCAAATAGATGTACTCGACAATTCGGGTGGCAACAAATGATCCCTGAAATGGGTAGCACTTGCACCAGATTGCATGGTATTAGTAGAAAGGGCGACTGGTCGGGTAACTATGAGACTATGCATCAAGAGTCGATTGCTAAATGGGAAAACCGAATGTCAAAAATAGTGGAGCCGGGGCTTTCTTTTTGTGGTTTGATGAGCTTTGAAGACGAGTACTTTGAGTGGTACAATGCTATTACCCGTCGCATCATTACACCTCTAAGCCAAACTGTGAACGATGACTACAAGGATCATCACTACTATTACCTAACCGCGGCGGACTTCCAAATACTAGTAAGTATTTGTTTTCTTATTTATATACAAAATTACAAATTGTTTAATTCATTCTTTCTAATATAGAATTTACTTAATGTACAAATATAATAAACTGATTCAGACTCAAACAAGCATGGTTACCTACAACACAACTGAGCAAATGATTTCCAACATGCCCGATGACATCCCTTTGGCTCAAAATGCTATGATAGAGAAGATGCGGAACATGTCTCTCAATTCGCTTGTAAATACGGGACAAGGGCATCTGATCAACTACCAAGAGCCAAGGCCTCCTAGTCCACCAAGATATGACTTCCGTCACCTTGCACATAGGCAACAAGTCATGACCTAGGTAGCACGGACACTTCTCCCAATCAGTCGTCCCGTGTCGGACACCGTGTCGGACACACGGACACACGGACACCTATAAATAAGGAATCTGAGATTGAAAGACTAGTAGAGGTTGATTAGAAGATGAGTTTGGGTGGGAAAACTGATTAGAAGATGAGTTTGGGTGGAAAATGAGAGTAAATTATATTTAAAATCAAGTTTTACACTCAATTATTTACATTTACTATCAAATACTAATACAAAAATAAAATTGTATGTCATTTATAACTATAAAATTTATATTTTATTAAATTTAAATGCCGTGTCCCGTGTCCTAAATTTTACGAGATGCCGTATCACGTGTCCGTGTCGTGTCCGTGTCCGTGTCCGTGTCCGTTTTGGTGCTACCTAGGTCATGACTCAAGAAAGTGAAGAAGCGGAGTCATCTCAAAGAACACGCAAGAAGGGGAAAAAACGCAGCTAGAAAATATGTATTAGATTTCAAATATGTGTTGGTTAGATAGTTATGTTTTAAGAAAACTTAATGTTATGCATTGGATTAAGTGTAAGAATTTTAAGCTCCTTTTATATCAAATTTATGTGTTTCTTGAAAAATGGGTATGGACGGTTGTAGGTACAAACACGTATGGAAAATGTTTTGGGAAATACTGTGATTATTGAGGTTTAAAAAAAAAAAAATTCAAAGAACTCAGTCGCTGAACCATTCAGCGACTGAGTACTTGAGCAAAATGGCAGATCTTCTGCCAAGAGTCTGATTATTGACGTAAAAAAACAAAATAATCAAAGAACTCAGTCGCTGAATGGTTCAGCGACTGAGTACTTGATCAGAATGGGAAATCTTTTGCCAAAGGTCTGCTATTTGAGGTCAAAAAAAAAATACATCACAGAACTCAGTCGCTGAATGGATTCAGCGACTGAGAACTTGAGCTTGATGGCAGAGTTTCTGCCAAAGGTCTGCTATTTGAGGTCAAAAAAAAAATACACCAAAGAACTCAGTCGCTGAATGGTTCAGCGACTGAGTGAACAGACAACAAAAAAAAAATTGATGACGTGGACCCATTTTTTGTAAATAAGTATGAAAGAACCCTACTTTTGTAAATAAGTATGGTTCAAAGCCTACTTAAGAAAAAAAATTCAAGCTCTGGCATGCCAATCTCTACACATTTTGCCACCTATAACAGATCAAATTTACCATCAGTGATATAAAAAACTAGAAGATACAACTGTAATATCTATGATAAAACTGCACACTTAATAACAACAACAAATAAACTTACCTTAGCAAAACCACGGTCATAGAGACCGAAGCCAACAAGAGATATCAGCGGAACCACTGCTAGTGGGCTTAGGAACCTATAAGAAATCCAAACGACAATGGTAAGGGTTACAGTAACTTTATCTAGTTTGATATAAAAACCGATAGTTTACATATGCAATAACATAACAATAACATACAACTCAGTCTTTCAGCTATCTTCAAAGATACCAGCTACTATTTTGTTAAGAAAAATAACAACCAGGAATATAGTATTGAGAACCAAATAAGAAATTAGTGAATGAGTCTTTGTTGGGTTGATGTAAACAGTAATGTCAAGTACGCCCCGTCATTGTAGAATTGCACACGAATGCAAGAGAAAAACTCCGGAATAATTACAAACCCTCAAATATACAGAGGATTAACCTGCTTTCGACCAATTTGTGAAAAACCAAACAAGATTGAGAGTTTAGATAGAGAACAAAAGTTGTACTTGTATATTATTGAGAATATTACATAGCATATTCTTTAGTATCTTCTTATGATCTTAAAGTATATTGCTCTAGGTCAGTCTTGATTCTTATTGTAATTAGTGTATAAACATAGGGTTGTACACTTTGTCAATTATGCAATTCTTAATAATAGAAAAACTGTTCTCTTAATTCTCTATTCTATCGTATATTAAGAAGAAGTGCATAGCTAATATGATGCTACGCACAGAAATGAATCAAGGAGCTGTATTCGGAGATAAGTTTGATCAACTGTAACAGACGCCTACACTAATGTTAACTACAAACTCACCTTGTGACATTACGCCACAGTCCAGTGAAGCCGAGGCCAATTTGAATGGTAGACGATACAATTATAGGCCCTTGTATTCCTCGCATAATTCTGTTGAATTTCTGTGTAGACAAATAATTATCTAAGTATTAAACAGGAAGATATTGTGCAGGAAATCAAGAAACTGTACACCATATTGCTTTCTTGGTACAGCTCGTTCAGCTCCATAGCTTCTATGGCATTCTTCTTAATGAAGAAATCATGTTCAGCGATTGCTTAAAAGTTTTCAGACCCATTTTTTATTCTTACTAGTGTATAACTTGTCAAAGATAATATTACAAGTCAATCATAATTGTTTATAATTAGTATATTTCTCTTACACTTATTCTCTACGATGATTGCAATCAAATCCCTTCTTCAATTATGCTAAAATAAAACTCTTCCATTAGGCAATGAATAAGAGCCTCTAGGCACACTCTTGTATATAAACTCATAATCTGTAACACTGTACCATCATCAATAATATAACTCTTCCATTCTTTATGCAATTGACAGTCTGACATGGTGATGACGGACGAACCACATGAACATAGAGAATGATTCAGTGCGAAGAAAATGATGTCTTGTTCTGGGGAAGGGGTCAATTTTTAGCACTATACAAAATTAAAATCAATCCTCACATTGTCATTAAATAAAGAGACAGTTAGTTATCAACATAGCCACAAGTTTAAAGTAATTAGCCCGAACCTCTATAGGGTCTGGGATGTTACTGTATCGACCCGACAAAAGGATAGAAATGGTGGGTAGAACAAAAGTATAAGATCCTCCCATCACAGCTGGTAAACGGGTTCCGAAACTTGACTGCAGAAGTGTGTTCAAACCAGCAACAAAAAGTAGAGTTTGAATAACTTCAGCTTTTTCTTTCTATCAAAAGGGAAACAAGGGCAGAAAGACTAATCAGGAAATTGTGAATTAATCATAAACCACGACAAAATGCCAAGTCGTAGATAAATCTTCAATTTATTCACCATCTCTAGTTTTATGACCAACCTTTCCTCCCTCCATTTGAGGAACAAGAGCGCTAGGTATGAGAACAGTAGTACCAAGCATCACAATAAAGTGCTGGAAGCCCAGCAGGATAGCCGTAGCTGCAAACAATTGACAGCTTCATTAGCGGAAATGCAGAAATATAATTACGAAACTCAATTCCATAAACTCTACCTCTTGTATAAATACTCATGTTATGATTAATGAAATCTTAAGCTTTTAGCCATAAACTCTCTTTACATGGTATCAGACCATTGATCTTTTTTTTTTAGTCAATATGACCTCATCACATACAATCTCAAACAACGATAAACCGGCCAAGCCTCTTCTCTTTATCAACATCAATTCCATCGAGAAACTTACTGGCTCCAATTACTAACAATGGAGGGTTCAGCTCTCCTCCCTACTCATTGGCTGCAATCTCTTTGGGTATGCCTATTTGGCTCCGTGGCTAGCACCCTCGCCCTACCCATTGGCTCCCTCATGCTCAATGCAACCACCACAAAGGAAGCATGGGACATCCTTGCTACCACCTATGCTCTGATCTCCCTCGACCTACACGGCTACACTCTCTCTACTCCATCCTACAACTAACATTCCAACAACCCTCCACTCCTACGTAACCCCTATTGTGGACGTTGTCATTGATGTAACGTCCAAGGTCACTCCGTCACCTTAGCATGTAACCAAAATTAGCAAGTTTAAAACAACTAAGTAACACAAAAAAAAAAAAATAAGGTGAGCAATTACGTATATTGTACAGTTGATTAACTAGAAAAAGAGAGACTCACGCCATGGTGGAGGATTAGTAATGCCGTAAGACAGGTTCGTTAACTGATCTTTTGGCTGATGTGGTGCCGGTCACTTGTTGTTGCTGGTGCCGGTTGACTTGCCACTGCTAATTCGGGTTCACTTGCCTGTGCTGGTGCCGTTTCAGTTGCCGGCGCTGGTTCTGGTACCGGTTCAGTTGCCGGCGCTGGTTCTGGTACCGGTTCAGCTGCCGGCGCTGGTGATGGTGCCGGTTCAGCTGCCTGCGCTGGTGATGCTACCGGTTCAGCTACCGGCGCTGGTGATGATGCCGGCTCTGTTGCCGGTACTAGAGGTGCTGCTCCTTCTAAACTTCTAAAATTTGACATTTTGCTGCTTATTTAACTAAAATACCGAGTAAGTAATTTCTAAGTACCGGTCATAAACTCATGGGAAATGCCTAATGAAAGTAATAATTAGGAAAAATTATAAATTACCACCTAATATGTTCCATTGTTTACAAATTACCACCTATATTTTCCAACTTTACATATAACCACCTAAGTTTTATGTTTTCCCACACCATTATCACTTATTATACATTTTTATGACGGTTTTACGTAATTATCGACTCGGTTTCATTTTAACGACTTACAATCTTTTATATGACCAAAATACCCTTACTAATAACATACACTCCCTATTTATTTCATAATCACTCCCTTTCCCTCTGATTTAAACAAAACCCCTTTTCCCCAAACAAACCCAACAAACTAATTAGGGTTCTTCCTCATTCCTCATTCTGGGCAATTTCAGGTTTGTCTCCCCCCATTTAATTCGATTTAGTTCTTCAATTAGGGTTGTTATGTGTTATCTCTGCTATTTATTTTAAGGGTGAGTTTATTCTAGTGCATACTCTATCATTCATTGAAGTATTTATGCATCAAAGTACATTCACTACAACAAACTGGCACTTGGGCCACGATTTATGCAACGAAAATTGATAATTCGTGGCTTAATTTTGCTTAGCCACGGGAAAAATTTCTTTCAATAATTTAGAAAAATTTTATGCCACGGGAAAAGCTTTCCCGTGACAAAAAGTCATTTGCGCCACGAATTTCGCAACAACCATGGCTAATAATTAACTTAGCCACGAACTATATCAGACCCGTGGCGAAAGTATATCTAGCCACACCTTGTTCCGTGGCAAATATTTTTTTTAGCCACGACATACATCTTGTCTGTGGCAATGCATTTGCTTAGTCACGAATTAAGAAACACCGTGGCTAAATCTCTCAAGATTTGAATTAAGATATATTATGTTAAGTAATAGGTAAACCTTGTTATTTAAAAAAAAAATACATATTCTAATGAAATTTTGACAAATATAGATAATACCAATGTACATTTAGATATAAATTTTTTAAAATATTTGATTATTTAATAAAACGTTGGTATTCTTTTATTTTATCTAATAAGATTGAAAATTTTGTAAAATTATATACAAAATTTGGTATTGTTTTTTATTTTATTAGAAATAAGAATTTGTAATCGTTTTATTTCATAACAAAGATAATTTAAAAATCTATCTAAATAAATATTTATATTTATGAACATTGTGAATTTATGTGAATTTGTTTTATTAATTTTATATTAAAATTTATAATCTTGAAAAATATTCATAAAAGGGTTTATCACGTTTAAAAGTATAACATAAAAAATTAGATAAGTTTGTTATTTATTATCTCTAATTTAGAAATCAAAACCTAATATATTATGAATCTATCTCATTCAAAAATTTATATATAACTTTATTTTTAATAATTTTATATAAAAAAAAAAAGATGAGATAAATTTTGGTTAATGTTTGAGACAAAAAAAAACAAAAGAGAAGTGGATAAAAAAAAATGATTAAATAGTATAAGTTCGCTAAAATGAAAATAAAGGATAATTTTCAACAAATTAATAAATCAATAAAGAAAAGAAAAAAATATGTTGAAAATAAGCGATCACATGGTACGTTGAAAATATGTTGAAAATAAGCGGTCAGTAATTAAAAGCAGTTTTATAAATAATATAAAATTTTTGAATAAATAATCGATCAAGTATAATAAGAAATGAGTTTAGAAAATAGTAAGTTGGAAGTTACTTTCTTTTGTAATCATTTTTTTTTTCTAAAATTATACAATTTTAATTTTTTAAAATTACTCGTGTAAAATACACTTTGATCAAAAATTGATTACAAATGCAATTCAGGTGACTTATTCTAACAGGTTTTGAACTTATTCGACATTTGTCTAAATAATCATACGTTTCAAAATTTAAATTGGTTAAGTGACAAACGAATTAAGTTGAAACAAAGACGGAGTAACATAAAATTTTGGAGTTGATCGAGAAAACAACTCTTTTTTTATTAAAGTGTGCTTTAAAAGAGTTATTTTAGTAAATGTGTTTATAAGAAATATTTATAGAAACTGAATTTTAAAAAAGAGTAATTTATTATTTACGCTTTAAAAAAATGGAAAAAAATAAGATATTCTATTGTACAACAATTGTTTTTATTTGGCATAAAGTCACCACTTTTTGGTTAACAGTTGTAAAAATTATTTTTTTATTTTTTATTTTTAAAAAAGAATAATTTCTCACTTTTTTTTGCGTAGGAAAAAAAATGAAAAGATTGGTAAAAAGGAAAATAAAATTAGAATGTCGCTAAATTAAGGGAAAATATTTCGGCAAAAAAAATATTTTTGTTGATTTCGGCAAAAAAAAACGACTCAAAATCATTAACAGGGAACTCAACATCAAAAACTAAAGTGTTTTGGCCAAAATAATGTATTTTTCACCACAAATATTTAAACCAAGTAACACTTTTATCTTCGATTGATAGTTAATATAATTTTTGAAAGACAACAATCATTTTAAAAGGATTCATAGTTCTAATTAAATCAACAAAAGTTAACTTTCATGTTTGCAAGGTCATCATAAAAACTCCACAGTTAAGCGTGCTCAGGTGAGATTAGTCATGGATGGGTGACCTCCTGGGAAGCTTCTCCGATGTGTACAAGTGTACTATTGGTGACACGAAATGACGTTTGAATAAATTAACTTAACTAGCAAATCAAGTATACGGTCCATCATAATTTAATATGTGAAAAATATTTGGTTGTGAAAAAAATAATAATATTTTTCATTATATTTATTTATTTTATATATATCTCGTTAGCCACGAGAATAAATTTTTAGCCACGAGAGTTATTAGCCACGGGAGAAGCCGTGACTATATATTGAAATTGAGCCACGATATTGTTTTTCCCGTGGCTATCAGTTAACCACGGCCACTTGGGCCACGAAAGGTATTCCCGTAACAATATGCTTTAGCCACGAAAATTTAGCACTTGCGCCACGAATTTTATCGTGGCCCAAGTGCTAAATTGTTGTAGTGATTAGGTATTGAATTAGTTATATATCATCTTAATTTCTGTCAAAATTGTTTATTTATGCGTAATAGCTATTTTACATGAGATTGTTACTCTTAATTTCAGCCATAATGTCGTCAGACACCGAAAACAAGTGTCGTTGCGGACTTCCTGTTGTCCTTAAGCAAGCATGGACACCAAAGAACCCAGGTAGGAGGTTTGAGGCGTGCAGCCTCTACAAGCCAAATGTTGATGGTGGGTGTGCTCATTTCAAATGGTTTGATCAATTTCAAACAAAATGGCAGAGTGACGTCATTTGGCAAGTCGTAGCTGATAAGAGAGCATTTGACAATTTTTTTGTACATAGTCGCCAAGTGACGTCATTTCTCATGGAGGAGAAAAGTAAGGTAGTTGCTGAAAATGAAGCTTTGAAAGTGAAGATCATTCAATTGATAGAGGAGTGTGAATGGGCAAAAAGAAATGAAGCGCCATTGAAGAGGACTGTGAAGCTATGTTATGCAATTCTGTGCGGGTTTATGTGTTTATGCATAAGTAAGTTTATGTTGTAAGATCATAACTCATTTGTAATGGCGACTGTGATGTTTATGTTGTTTGAGGAATTGGGATGTTGTAATGTACTGTGTTAAGTGTTATCAAGAATATTCACTTTTGTTGACTTTTCATGCTGATTTTTATTGTTATCTGGTATTAGTAACATGAATCTCCGACATTCAAACTAAGACGTTAATGAAGCAAATGTACTAAAACCCCCAAAATGTCAAAAGATAACAATTCTTTATATCAGATTATCAAACCCCAAAAAATCAAAAGAGGACTAAAACAATAAATTAAGCAATTGATAGAAATTGATTCAATGCCAAATAACTTCCAATTGTATTTAACAGACCAAATATTCATATCATAAATTTCATCATCTCTAACAAAAGCTAAACAAAATTACAACTTCAACTTCCAAATTCATATCACCACCTACTATTCTACTAACAGCCTTAGCCCAAAATTAAACTTGTCCTCTGGAGCTTACTAATGTGGTTAGGATGTTGACCCATAAGATGGTTGGCTTACAGTTTGACTTAGGACTTCATCATGGGTTCTGGATGCTCTTTTATGTTGAGCTCTAGTTTTACTAGCATTGACCCATGAATTGGTAGTAGAAGGTCTGCCACCTTTCTTTCTTTGCTTGGGTGCTACTTGAGGGTTCTTACAAGTCTTGTTGTTATGCCCCAAAATACCACATCTTCCACACTTGTTAGACTTGGTGGTTCTCTTCACTTGAGTGGACTCTCCTGCCTCCTTTCTTCTTTTCTTCTTAGAAGGTCTCCCAGGCATTCTTCTTAAGGCAGGTGGGAGTGGTTCAGGTAGGCCTACTTGTTCCCATTGAGAAACACCGGGCATAGGTCTGATTGCAGGTGTGTAGGTCATTAGATACTTCTCCCTAGAATATGCTTCATTGACAAAATCTTCTGGATTAAGTCTTTGTTTCAGAATACATGACATGGCATGGATGCAAGGTATACCCGTTAATTGCCAATGAAAACAGTTACATTTTTGTTCCACCAAATTGACAGTAAAACTCTCTCCTTTATAGTCAACCTCAAAATCTGTGGACACACTTGTGTGGACTTTGCAAGTCCTTGATTCAATAATCAATCTTTTAAAGCATTTATGAATGTATGGCATACACTTTCCCTCATACTTATCTACTCCTTCTCTTAATTTCTCAAAGTTCCTCTTCATAACATATCTACGCATCCATTCCATGTGAGTAAGGATAGGCTTGTCTCTTGCATCCTTTAAAACAGAATTGAAAGTCTCACAAAGATTGTTGAGTATCATGCTACTTTTACAATTGGTTGAGAAGGCATGCCTACTCCAATGCTTAGGTGGTATTTTGCTGATATAGTTGTAAGCTCCATCTGAAAGTTTTTTTATTTCTTCCAATTCTGCCTTGAACTCAACCTATTGAATGTCAATTAATACATCACTATAGTAGCACCATTTAATTTCATACTCTCATGTCACATAGCATGAGTTATTGATAATAGCAGCAACTTAACATAATAGCAGCAGCAATTTAATATAGCAGCAGCAATTGTAATGACAGAATGACAGCAACATAGAATGACAGCAACTTCACATAGCATGAGTTAATAACATTGTAATGACAGCAGCAGTAGTTAATTAGCAGCAGCAGTAGTTAATAACATTGTAATGACATAATGAAGTTGTAGGTGAGTGAATTATTGACAGTAGTTAATAGTATTGTAATGACAGCAGAAGTAGTTAATTAGCAGCAGCAGTTAATTAGCAGCAGCAGTAGTTAATAACATTGTAATGACATAATGAAGTTGTAGGTGAGTGAATTATTGACAGTAGTTAATAGTATTGTAATGACAGCAGCATTAGTTAATTAACAGCAGCAGTAGTTAATAACATTGTAATGACAGAATGAAGTTGTAGGTGAGTGAATTATTGACAGTAGTTAATAGCATTGTAATGACAGCAGCAGTAGTTGACTAGCAGCAGCAGCAGTAGTTTAATAAGATAATATGTTCAGTTTATTGACAGTAGTAGGTGAGTGAATTATTTACCTCTGTTGTTGCCCAAGCAGCCCTCCAAAAACTATCTTTGAAGGCTTGACCAGTGAATTGTAACTTGAAGTTGGCCCATATGTGCCTAACACAAAACCTGATCTCAGCTCTAGGGACAACCACATTAAGAGCATCAATCAATCCCTAGCACACAAAAATATATTAGTTAACAAAGGCATATTATAGTCATTCATTCGTAGGAATTGAAGTATGAAATAATGTTAATACCTTTTGCCTATCGGACATGAAAGTCAAACCATCTCCTTCATCTGAGTCAATGTCTCTATTTAATAAATCCAAAAACCACTCCCACGTCTCAGCATTTTCCACTTCTACAACACCCCATACAACTGGAAAGATATTGTTATTCCCGTCCATTGCCACAGCAGCCAAACACATTCCAGGGTACATCCCCTTCAAATGGCAGCCATCAACACCAAGGAGGGGCCTACACCCTTTCAGAAACCCTTCTTTGCAAGCCGCCATGCATATGTACATTCTTTGGAAAATGGGAGGGGGTCTGTCAATCCTATCAACCTTAACACATGCTGAGGACCCTGGATTATACTTCCTAATTGAGAATACATAGTCCCACACCCTTTTATATTGGTCATCTGAGTTACCTTCTATCATCATTTTTGCTCTTGCTCTAGCCATCCAACATTTGTGATATCCTACATCAACTCCATAATCCAACTTAACTCGGCTCTTTAGTCCATTTAAAGACCAATGTGGGTCTCCCCTCCACACCTCTATGTACTTTTCAGCCATCCATTCAGATGTAACCATTCCATTTTTTGTTGTGTATACACATACATGGTCCAAGTGTAATGTTTTAATCTGAAATGTGGTTGTGTCACCAGTTAACTTAGTGGCATACAACCTAAACTTACACTTTCTGACTAAGACACCACAAGTACATTTAGGCAATCTGGACCTTTTAGCATTCCACTGACACTCACATCTATGTCTGCAGTAAATTGTTACTCTAGTACTGTCATTGTGTTCGAAATATGGTTAATAACCATTCTCAATAGCATGCTGCCTAACTGCTTTCCTATAAACCTCAACGGAAGGAAACTTCAATCCCTTCTTAAGAACAATTGGTCTCCCAAAGTCAACAGTAGGGTCAAATGTATCATATGAGCCTGCTTCATCCCCTGAACCTGCCACACTATTGTCCTCATCAGAATTCACTTCAACTTCCTCACCAAGCCTTACATCCAAGTTATCAACATCAATCAATTTTGTCTTCCCTTTAGTTGTTACCCTTGTACATGATTGATTCATATTCTTGTTAACCACATCAATTAGGTTATCATGAGACCCATCACCAAACAACTCCTCCTCCTCCACTAGGTCACCCTCAACTTCAGTTTCCTCTATATCCAAATGGCTAAATTGACTATCTTCACTCCAGTACTCATCATCATCACCCTCCTCAGCATAAACATTTTGCTCCTCTTCATCATCCCTCACTTGAGCATAAACATTTTGTTGTCCTTCATTAAACCTCTCTTTAGCATAAACGCTTTGTCCCACATTATTATCCCCCTCCTGACCAAATATTGCTGACAATTTTCTTCTAACTTGTAGTTTCTCCACTTTTCTCACAGGTGACACAATAGGTGAACTAGGGCTCCCTCTTGCTAATCTAGGGCTCCTCCTAACTGACCCAGTTATTCTCCATCTATCATCTAGGCTAGATACTCTTTCTCTCGACAAGTTTATATTAGAATTCTCCACAAAATATAAATCAAGGGAATCATGACCATCAATATTACCATCAATATTATAAGGTGCAGACATCCTACAACAACAATCAACTTTTTACGGTTTATCAATATCGGAAAAAATTAAAACTAAACAATTTAGGATTAACTTACCCAAAAAATAGCAAATTAAACTAATTGAAATATATAACAGTATAACAATGGAAGGTAGCAAATAAATTTAGAATGAACTTACCCTAAAATACTATTAATTGACACCCCAACTGCTGTAAGTTGCCGATTGAAAGATACCACGACGAAAGAGATGCGCAAAAATACCCAAATTTGTTGTCGTCAAAGCAAACTATTAGTAACCCACAATTACGTGTCCCAAAGAAGCTGTAAATTAATGGTTGCAGAAAAATATTTAACCCAGAACTTTAGGGTTCTTGTAATTAGGTTGAACAAAAGGGGATAAGTGAAGATTACGCATGTAGTTTGATTATGTTGTTCAGTGTAATGTTAATTTTTTTTTTGCCAGCAAGTGTAATGTTAATTGAGTGAGGGAAAGAGTATATGTTATTAGTAAGGGTATTGTGGTCATATAAAAGATTGTAAGTCGTTAAAATGAAACCGAGTCGATAATTACGTAAAACCGTCATAAAAATGTATAATAAGTGATAATGGTGTGGGAAACCATAAAACTTAGGTGGTTATATGTAAAGTTGGAAAATATAGGTGGTAATTTGTAAACAATGGAACATATTATGTGGTAATTTATAATTTTTCCTAATAATTATAATATGTGAAAATACAAAAATATATATAGATAAATTAGCACTCTGAATTAGTGGAAAAAGAGAAGAAGCTCACTTGTAAGGTTGTTGTTTGAGACTTGTTGGAGGCCGTACACAAAAGGTTCTAGTTGGAGAAAAATGTCGCGAAATTTAGAAAGAGAAGAGTTTGCTACGCGGGAAAGTCCGAAGAGATAGCAGCTTATTAAATTATTGTGTAACTGACTATATATGGAAAAGGGCTAAGAGTTTTTCACCTTCTACTTTATTCTATAGGAAAGTTATCAAAATAGTTACTCCGTAGTCCGTATTAATGGGTAAATTATACCATGCTGATAAGAGTGACGTATTAATGGGTAAATTATACCATGCTCATTTCAAATGGTTTGATCAATTTCAAACAAAATGGCAGAGTGACGTCATTTGGCAAGTCGTAGCTGATAAGAGAGCATTTGACAATTTTTTTGTACATAGTCGCCAAGTGACGTCATTTCTCATGGAGGAGAAAAGTAAGGTAGTTGCTGAAAATGAAGCTTTGAAAGTGAAGATCATTCAATTGATAGAGGAGTGTGAATGGGCAAAAAGAAATGAAGCGCAATTGAAGAGGACTGTGAAGCTATGTTATGCAATTCTGTGCGGGTTTATGTGTTTATGCATAAGTAAGTTTATGTTGTAAGATCATAACTCATTTGTAATGGCGACTGTGATGTTTATGTTGTTTGAGGAATTGGGATGTTGTAATGTACTGTGTTAAGTGTTATCAAGAATATTCACTTTTGTTGACTTTTCATGCTGATTTTTATTGTTATCTGGTATTAGTAACATGAATCTCCGACATTCAAACTAAGACGTTAATGAAGCAAATGTACTAAAACCCCCAAAATGTCAAAAGATAACAATTCTTTATATCAGATTATCAAACCCCAAAAAATCAAAAGAGGACTAAAACAATAAATTAAGCAATTGATAGAAATTGATTCAATGCCAAATAACTTCCAATTGTATTTAACAGACCAAATATTCATATCATAAATTTCATCATCTCTAACAAAAGCTAAACAAAATTACAACTTCAACTTCCAAATTCATATCACCACCTACTATTCTACTAACAGCCTTAGCCCAAAATTAAACTTGTCCTCTGGAGCTTACTAATGTGGTTAGGATGTTGACCCATAAGATGGTTGGCTTACAGTTTGACTTAGGACTTCATCATGGGTTCTGGATGCTCTTTTATGTTGAGCTCTAGTTTTACTAGCATTGACCCATGAATTGGTAGTAGAAGGTCTGCCACCTTTCTTTCTTTGCTTGGGTGCTACTTGAGGGTTCTTACAAGTCTTGTTGTTATGCCCCAAAATACCACATCTTCCACACTTGTTAGACTTGGTGGTTCTCTTCACTTGAGTGGACTCTCCTGCCTCCTTTCTTCTTTTCTTCTTAGAAGGTCTCCCAGGCATTCTTCTTAAGGCAGGTGGGAGTGGTTCAGGTAGGCCTACTTGTTCCCATTGAGAAACACCGGGCATAGGTCTGATTGCAGGTGTGTAGGTCATTAGATACTTCTCCCTAGAATATGCTTCATTGACAAAATCTTCTGGATTAAGTCTTTGTTTCAGAATACATGACATGGCATGGATGCAAGGTATACCCGTTAATTGCCAATGAAAACAGTTACATTTTTGTTCCACCAAATTGACAGTAAAACTCTCTCCTTTATAGTCAACCTCAAAATCTGTGGACACACTTGTGTGGACTTTGCAAGTCCTTGATTCAATAATCAATCTTTTAAAGCATTTATGAATGTATGGCATACACTTTCCCTCATACTTATCTACTCCTTCTCTTTTCTCAAAGTTCCTCTTCATAACATATCTACGCATCCATTCCATGTGAGTAAGGATAGGCTTGTCTCTTGCATCCTTTAAAACAGAATTGAAAGTCTCACAAAGATTGTTGAGTATCATGCTACTTTTACAATTGGTTGAGAAGGCATGCCTACTCCAATGCTTAGGTGGTATTTTGCTGATATAGTTGTAAGCTCCATCTGAAAGTTTTTTTATTTCTTCCAATTCTGCCTTGAACTCAACCTATTGAATGTCAATTAATACATCACTATAGTAGCACCATTTAATTTCATACTCTCATGTCACATAGCATGAGTTATTGATAATAGCAGCAACTTAACATAATAGCAGCAGCAATTTAATATAGCAGCAGCAATTGTAATGACAGAATGACAGCAACATAGAATGACAGCAACTTCACATAGCATGAGTTAATAACATTGTAATGACAGCAGCAGTAGTTAATTAGCAGCAGCAGTAGTTAATAACATTGTAATGACATAATGAAGTTGTAGGTGAGTGAATTATTGACAGTAGTTAATAGTATTGTAATGACAGCAGAAGTAGTTAATTAGCAGCAGCAGTTAATTAGCAGCAGCAGTAGTTAATAACATTGTAATGACATAATGAAGTTGTAGGTGAGTGAATTATTGACAGTAGTTAATAGTATTGTAATGACAGCAGAAGTAGTTAATTAGCAGCAGCAGTTAATTAGCAGCAGCAGTAGTTAATAACATTGTAATGACATAATGAAGTTGTAGGTGAGTGAATTATTGACAGTAGTTAATAGCATTGTAATGACAGCAGACAGTAGTTAATAGCAGCAGTAGTTGACTAGCAGCAGCAGCAGTAGTTTAATAAGATAATATGTTCAGTTTATTGACAGTAGTAGGTGAGTGAATTATTTACCTCTGTTGTTGCCCAAGCAGCCCTCCAAAAACTATCTTTGAAGGCTTGACCAGTGAATTGTAACTTGAAGTTGGCCCATATGTGCCTAACACAAAACCTGATCTCAGCTCTAGGGACAACCACATTAAGAGCATCAATCAATCCCTAGCACACAAAAATATATTAGTTAACAAAGGCATATTATAGTCATTCATTCGTAGGAATTGAAGTATGAAATAATGTTAATACCTTTTGCCTATCGGACATGAAAGTCAAACCATCTCCTTCATCTGAGTCAATGTCTCTATTTAATAAATCCAAAAACCACTCCCACGTCTCAGCATTTTCCACTTCTACAACACCCCATGCAACTGGAAAGATATTGTTATTCCCGTCCATTGCCACAGCAGCCAAACACATTCCAGGGTACATCCCCTTCAAATGGCAGCCATCAACACCAAGGAGGGGCCTACACCCTTTCAGAAACCCTTCTTTGCAAGCCGCCATGCATATGTACATTCTTTGGAAAATGGGAGGGGGTCTGTCAATCCTATCAACCTTAACACATGCTGAGGACCCTGGATTATACTTCCTAAGTGAGAATACATAGTCCCACACCCTTTTATATTGGTCATCTGAGTTACCTTCTATCATCATTTTTGCTCTTGCTCTAGCCATCCAACATTTGTGATATCCTACATCAACTCCATAATCCAACTTAACTCGGCTCTTTAGTCCATTTAAAGACCAATGTGGGTCTCCCCTCCACACCTCTATGTACTTTTCAGCCATCCATTCAGATGTAACCATTCCATTTTTTGTTGTGTATACACATACATGGTCCAAGTGTAATGTTTTAATCTGAAATGTGGTTGTGTCACCAGTTAACTTAGTGGCATACAACCTAAACTTACACTTTCTGACTAAGACACCACAAGTACATTTAGGCAATCTGGACCTTTTAGCATTCCACTGACACTCACATCTATGTCTGCAGTAAATTGTTACTCTAGTACTGTCATTGTGTTCGAAATATGGTTAATAACCATTCTCAATAGCATGCTGCCTAACTGCTTTCCTATAAACCTCAACGGAAGGAAACTTCAATCCCTTCTTAAGAACAATTGGTCTCCCAAAGTCAACAGTAGGGTCAAATGTATCATATGAGCCTGCTTCATCCCCTGAACCTGCCACACTATTGTCCTCATCAGAATTCACTTCAACTTCCTCACCAAGCCTTACATCCAAGTTATCAACATCAATCAATTTTGTCTTCCCTTTAGTTGTTACCCTTGTACATGATTGATTCATATTCTTGTTAACCACATCAATTAGGTTATCATGAGACCCATCACCAAACAACTCCTCCTCCTCCACTAGGTCACCCTCAACTTCAGTTTCCTCTATATCCAAATAGCTAAATTGACTATCTTCACTCCAGTACTCATCATCATCACCCTCCTCAGCATAAACATTTTGCTCCTCTTCATCATCCCTCACTTGAGCATAAACATTTTGTTGTCCTTCATTAAACCTCTCTTTAGCATAAACGCTTTGTCCCACATTATTATCCCCCTCCTGACCAAATATTGCTGACAATTTTCTTCTAACTTGTAGTTTCTCCACTTTTCTCACAGGTGACACAATAGGTGAACTAGGGCTCCCTCTTGCTAATCTAGGGCTCCTCCTAACTGACCCAGTTATTCTCCATCTATCATCTAGGCTAGATACTCTTTCTCTCGACAAGTTTATATTAGAATTCTCCACAAAATATAAATCAAGGGAATCATGACCATCAATATTACCATCAATATTATAAGGTGCAGACATCCTACAACAACAATCAACTTTTTACGGTTTATCAATATCGGAAAAAATTAAAACTAAACAATTTAGGATTAACTTACCCAAAAAATAGCAAATTAAACTAATTGAAATATATAACAGTATAACAATGGAAGGTAGCAAATAAATTTAGAATGAACTTACCCTAAAATACTATTAATTGACACCCCAACTGCTGTAAGTTGCCGATTGAAAGATACCACGACGAAAGAGATGCGCAAAAATACCCAAATTTGTTGTCGTCAAAGCAAACTATTAGTAACCCACAATTACGTGTCCCAAAGAAGCTGTAAATTAATGGTTGCAGAAAAATATTTAACCCAGAACTTTAGGGTTCTTGTAATTAGGTTGAACAAAAGGGGATAAGTGAAGATTACGCATGTAGTTTGATTATGTTGTTCAGTGTAATGTTAATTTTTTTTTTGCCAGCAAGTGTAATGTTAATTGAGTGAGGGAAAGAGTATATGTTATTAGTAAGGGTATTGTGGTCATATAAAAGATTGTAAGTCGTTAAAATGAAACCGAGTCGATAATTACGTAAAACCGTCATAAAAATGTATAATAAGTGATAATGGTGTGGGAAACCATAAAACTTAGGTGGTTATATGTAAAGTTGGAAAATATAGGTGGTAATTTGTAAACAATGGAACATATTATGTGGTAATTTATAATTTTTCCTAATAATTATAATATGTGAAAATACAAAAATATATATAGATAAATTAGCACTCTGAATTAGTGGAAAAAGAGAAGAAGCTCACTTGTAAGGTTGTTGTTTGAGACTTGTTGGAGGCCGTACACAAAAGGTTCTAGTTGGAGAAAAATGTCGCGAAATTTAGAAAGAGAAGAGTTTGCTACGCGGGAAAGTCCGAAGAGATAGCAGCTTATTAAATTATTGTGTAACTGACTATATATGGAAAAGGGCTAAGAGTTTTTCACCTTCTACTTTATTCTATAGGAAAGTTATCAAAATAGTTACTCCGTAGTCCGTATTAATGGGTAAATTATACCATGCTGATAAGAGTGACGTATTAATGGGTAAATTATACCATGCTCATTTCAAATGGTTTGATCAATTTCAAACAAAATGGCAGAGTGACGTCATTTGGCAAGTCGTAGCTGATAAGAGAGCATTTGACAATTTTTTTGTACATAGTCGCCAAGTGACGTCATTTCTCATGGAGGAGAAAAGTAAGGTAGTTGCTGAAAATGAAGCTTTGAAAGTGAAGATCATTCAATTGATAGAGGAGTGTGAATGGGCAAAAAGAAATGAAGCGCAATTGAAGAGGACTGTGAAGCTATGTTATGCAATTCTGTGCGGGTTTATGTGTTTATGCATAAGTAAGTTTATGTTGTAAGATCATAACTCATTTGTAATGGCGACTGTGATGTTTATGTTGTTTGAGGAATTGGGATGTTGTAATGTACTGTGTTAAGTGTTATCAAGAATATTCACTTTTGTTGACTTTTCATGCTGATTTTTATTGTTATCTGGTATTAGTAACATGAATCTCCGACATTCAAACTAAGACGTTAATGAAGCAAATGTACTAAAACCCCCAAAATGTCAAAAGATAACAATTCTTTATATCAGATTATCAAACCCCAAAAAATCAAAAGAGGACTAAAACAATAAATTAAGCAATTGATAGAAATTGATTCAATGCCAAATAACTTCCAATTGTATTTAACAGACCAAATATTCATATCATAAATTTCATCATCTCTAACAAAAGCTAAACAAAATTACAACTTCAACTTCCAAATTCATATCACCACCTACTATTCTACTAACAGCCTTAGCCCAAAATTAAACTTGTCCTCTGGAGCTTACTAATGTGGTTAGGATGTTGACCCATAAGATGGTTGGCTTACAGTTTGACTTAGGACTTCATCATGGGTTCTGGATGCTCTTTTATGTTGAGCTCTAGTTTTACTAGCATTGACCCATGAATTGGTAGTAGAAGGTCTGCCACCTTTCTTTCTTTGCTTGGGTGCTACTTGAGGGTTCTTACAAGTCTTGTTGTTATGCCCCAAAATACCACATCTTCCACACTTGTTAGACTTGGTGGTTCTCTTCACTTGAGTGGACTCTCCTGCCTCCTTTCTTCTTTTCTTCTTAGAAGGTCTCCCAGGCATTCTTCTTAAGGCAGGTGGGAGTGGTTCAGGTAGGCCTACTTGTTCCCATTGAGAAACACCGGGCATAGGTCTGATTGCAGGTGTGTAGGTCATTAGATACTTCTCCCTAGAATATGCTTCATTGACAAAATCTTCTGGATTAAGTCTTTGTTTCAGAATACATGACATGGCATGGATGCAAGGTATACCCGTTAATTGCCAATGAAAACAGTTACATTTTTGTTCCACCAAATTGACAGTAAAACTCTCTCCTTTATAGTCAACCTCAAAATCTGTGGACACACTTGTGTGGACTTTGCAAGTCCTTGATTCAATAATCAATCTTTTAAAGCATTTATGAAGGTATGGCATACACTTTCCCTCATACTTATCTACTCCTTCTCTTTTCTCAAAGTTCCTCTTCATAACATATCTACGCATCCATTCCATGTGAGTAAGGATAGGCTTATCTCTTGCATCCTTTAAAACAGAATTGAAAGTCTCACAAAGATTGTTGAGTATCATGCTACTTTTACAATTGGTTGAGAAGGCATGCCTACTCCAATGCTTAGGTGGTATTTTGCTGATATAGTTGTAAGCTCCATCTGAAAGTTTTTTTATTTCTTCCAATTCTGCCTTGAACTCAACCTATTGAATGTCAATTAATACATCACTATATGCCTACTCCAATGCTTAGGTGGTATTTTGCTGATATAGTTGTAAGCTCCATCTGAAAGTTTTTTTATTTCTTCCAATTCTGCCTTGAACTCAACCTATTGAATGTCAATTAATACATCACTATAGTAGCACCATTTAATTTCATACTCTCATGTCACATAGCATGAGTTATTGATAATAGCAGCAACTTAACATAATAGCAGCAGCAATTTAATATAGCAGCAGCAATTGTAATGACAGAATGACAGCAACATAGAATGACAGCAACTTCACATAGCATGAGTTAATAACATTGTAATGACAGCAGCAGTAGTTAATTAGCAGCAGCAGTAGTTAATAACATTGTAATGACATAATGAAGTTGTAGGTGAGTGAATTATTGACAGTAGTTAATAGTATTGTAATGACAGCAGAAGTAGTTAATTAGCAGCAGCAGTTAATTAGCAGCAGCAGTAGTTAATAACATTGTAATGACATAATGAAGTTGTAGGTGAGTGAATTATTGACAGTAGTTAATAGTATTGTAATGACAGCAGCATTAGTTAATTAACAGCAGCAGTAGTTAATAACATTGTAATGACAGAATGAAGTTGTAGGTGAGTGAATTATTGACAGTAGTTAATAGCATTGTAATGACAGCAGCAGTAGTTGACTAGCAGCAGCAGCAGTAGTTTAATAAGATAATATGTTCAGTTTATTGACAGTAGTAGGTGAGTGAATTATTTACCTCTGTTGTTGCCCAAGCAGCCCTCCAAAAACTATCTTTGAAGGCTTGACCAGTGAATTGTAACTTGAAGTTGGCCCATATGTGCCTAACACAAAACCTGATCTCAGCTCTAGGGACAACCACATTAAGAGCATCAATCAATCCCTAGCACACAAAAATATATTAGTTAACAAAGGCATATTATAGTCATTCATTCGTAGGAATTGAAGTATGAAATAATGTTAATACCTTTTGCCTATCGGACATGAAAGTCAAACCATCTCCTTCATCTGAGTCAATGTCTCTATTTAATAAATCCAAAAACCACTCCCACGTCTCAGCATTTTCCACTTCTACAACACCCCATACAACTGGAAAGATATTGTTATTCCCGTCCATTGCCACAGCAGCCAAACACATTCCAGGGTACATCCCCTTCAAATGGCAGCCATCAACACCAAGGAGGGGCCTACACCCTTTCAGAAACCCTTCTTTGCAAGCCGCCATGCATATGTACATTCTTTGGAAAATGGGAGGGGGTCTGTCAATCCTATCAACCTTAACACATGCTGAGGACCCTGGATTATACTTCCTAATTGAGAATACATAGTCCCACACCCTTTTATATTGGTCATCTGAGTTACCTTCTATCATCATTTTTGCTCTTGCTCTAGCCATCCAACATTTGTGATATCCTACATCAACTCCATAATCCAACTTAACTCGGCTCTTTAGTCCATTTAAAGACCAATGTGGGTCTCCCCTCCACACCTCTATGTACTTTTCAGCCATCCATTCAGATGTAACCATTCCATTTTTTGTTGTGTATACACATACATGGTCCAAGTGTAATGTTTTAATCTGAAATGTGGTTGTGTCACCAGTTAACTTAGTGGCATACAACCTAAACTTACACTTTCTGACTAAGACACCACAAGTACATTTAGGCAATCTGGACCTTTTAGCATTCCACTGACACTCACATCTATGTCTGCAGTAAATTGTTACTCTAGTACTGTCATTGTGTTCGAAATATGGTTAATAACCATTCTCAATAGCATGCTGCCTAACTGCTTTCCTATAAACCTCAACGGAAGGAAACTTCAATCCCTTCTTAAGAACAATTGGTCTCCCAAAGTCAACAGTAGGGTCAAATGTATCATATGAGCCTGCTTCATCCCCTGAACCTGCCACACTATTGTCCTCATCAGAATTCACTTCAACTTCCTCACCAAGCCTTACATCCAAGTTATCAACATCAATCAATTTTGTCTTCCCTTTAGTTGTTACCCTTGTACATGATTGATTCATATTCTTGTTAACCACATCAATTAGGTTATCATGAGACCCATCACCAAACAACTCCTCCTCCTCCACTAGGTCACCCTCAACTTCAGTTTCCTCTATATCCAAATGGCTAAATTGACTATCTTCACTCCAGTACTCATCATCATCACCCTCCTCAGCATAAACATTTTGCTCCTCTTCATCATCCCTCACTTGAGCATAAACATTTTGTTGTCCTTCATTAAACCTCTCTTTAGCATAAACGCTTTGTCCCACATTATTATCCCCCTCCTGACCAAATATTGCTGACAATTTTCTTCTAACTTGTAGTTTCTCCACTTTTCTCACAGGTGACACAATAGGTGAACTAGGGCTCCCTCTTGCTAATCTAGGGCTCCTCCTAACTGACCCAGTTATTCTCCATCTATCATCTAGGCTAGATACTCCTTCTCTCGACAAGTTTATATTAGAATTCTCCACAAAATATAAATCAAGGGAATCATGACCATCAATATTACCATCATTATTATAAGGTGCAGACATCCTACAACAACAACCAACTTTTTACGGTTTATCAATATCGGAAAAAATTAAAACTAAACAGTTTAGGATTAACTTACCCAAAAAATAGCAAATTAAACTAATTGAAATACATAACAGTATAACAATGGAAGGTAGCAAATAAATTTAGAATGAACTTACCCTAAAATACTATTAATTGACACCCCAACTGCTGTAAGTTGCCGATTGAAAGATACCACGACGAAAGAGATGCGCAAAAATACCCAAATTTGTTGTCGTCAAAGCAAACTATTAGTAACCCACAATTACGTGTCCCAAAGAAGCTGTAAATTAATTGTTGCAGAAAAATATTTAACCCAGAACTTTAGGGTTCTTGTAATTAGGTTGAACAAAAGGGGATAAGTGAAGATTACGCATGTAGTTTGATTATGATGTTCAGTGTAATGTTAATTTTTTTTTTGCCAGCAAGTGTAATGTTAATTGAGTGAGGGAAAGAGTATATGTTATTAGTAAGGGTATTGTGGTCATATAAAAGATTGTAAGTCGTTAAAATGAAAC
>JAIUZE010002880.1:0-31376 GCA_022085475.1 Heliosperma pusillum | reverse complement strand
AAGGTAGGAAAACATCCTAGTCCTAGACTGATCAGACCTAGCGACAACAGCTATTCCATTCCCCGTCCCATGACATAACCGTCTATGAGAAACTCTACTAGGCGACCCCCTAAGCAGAGAGGGCTAGTACTTAAGCTGGCTCCCTTCCCAAAGCGGAACTCTTAGGATGCCATGCCCCGACTTGGATATAAACCCACCAAGCCGGGACACAAAAGCTATCAAGCTGTGAACTCCATATGCTCGTTAAAGACAGTACGGCCTATCTATGTCATGGTCCAAGATACTCATTTAGAATTAGAATGGTCAAGACGCCATATACTCGTAATTCTCTATGGGTACTAAGTCAACACGACATATATCATACAATCAAACCGTCACGGAAACAACTTCCTATCATGTGACTAATTGCATATAAATCATATTCAAATAACATTTCGCCTCATATCAACTAAGGCTAATTCATTAATTAAATACAACCTTACTTGAAGACAAATCCCCGACCCGAGTCCCGCGACGGGTCATCAGTCAAAACGGGGCTGACTAGATCTTAGTTTGACCAAACCCGTTTGGTCAAACCGGCTAGAAACAGAGTCTTTACCAATTAGACTTAGACATAAAATTCAACATATTCATTACATGTTATTTAAAACTTCTTACATGTGAATTATTTAATCTTACTAAAACCCGCTTGACTTAAAGAATATCAATTTAAACTTCGATCTCGTATTATAATTTCTAACATGTGAGAAATAATAATTTTATGAAAAACCTTTTTAATTAAATATTTTACTTATTAACATTTCCCACTTGCTAAATATTACTAAACCCAATAAAAATAACGATAACTCAAAAACCGTCACAAGTCTAAGGAAGGGGACCCACGGGCTGATTTGGGCCGACTTGACACGGCCTGGACTGGGCCCACAGCCTGGTTTGGGCCTGTTTTGGGCTGTTTTGTCGATTTTACTAAAATCGTTTCCTAATATTTCCCGCATGCTTAACATATTTAAAACCCGTCAAAACAACCATAAAACAATCAAGTATCGACACAACCCAAAGACCAAAACCTGGACCCACCATGGACCAACCCAGACCTGGCTGGACCGGCCTGAACCGGTCTGAACCAGGCCTGAACCGGCCGGTTCACAGCCACCCTTACCCGGCCACTTCCACGGCCACAACAACCACCACCCTAAATTAATTCTAACATGATTTTAATTAACAACATCCATTTTTAAACATCCAATTCAACCATCATTCATACAAAATCATGGTTATAAATAAATCATATAATATGTCAAGAACACTAACATGATAAAAATTCCATACAACATAAAAATCATTACTACTTATCATGATACTACCAAAACCCATAAATCATAATAACATGAACAAAAACAAAAGATGAACCAAAAACAAAAGAAACAAAGGCTATGTAACATTAAATCGTCGAGTAACTCGGAATCGTTACCTTAGCTAGCAAGATCAATTAGCACCAAAATAAGAAGTATAAAATAAGAAACCCGTCTACTAATCTTCACCCAAAATATACGAGTCTCCAAACTCGTCTTCAAAATCTTCCCCTATAAGAAATGACAAGAAAAACATTATTAGAATTTAAACTTGATTTTCCATAATTAAATGTTGAAAACGATTTTGTCGGAATTGAAATTAAACCGTACTTGAAGATGGAGAGCGAAGAGGAGATTCTAGAAATATAAGTTAGGACGGATTTAATTAAGAAATGAAGGTTTTATGACGATTTTGCTCAAGAACGACGAAGAACGGATGAAGAACGACGAAGAACGCTCAAGAACGATTAAAGAAAGTGTTATTTAGATCTTAATTTGATTGATTGTAAAATGAAAAGTTGTTGGTGAGTATGTTGATGAGGGAGCCGTGTAAATATAGAGGGAGTGTGGAGTCGGGTTTTGAAATTGTTGTTACGGAATTGACTCGGGTTTTATTATTATAATAAGATAATTAATTAGATATTAAGTTAATTAAATTAAATATCTAGATATTATGTTATATTAATGAAAAGAAATGAAAATATCAAGGCCTAAGAGAGGAAAAGGAGCCGTGACACATGAGAGGAATCAGATCTGTTTTGTAAACGGTTTGCGAAATTTTCGTTGACGGATCGATAAAGTTATAAATATCTTAGATATTATTATTAGTTTAATCATATTAATTCAAAATATCCAAATGTGAGTGGAAAAGGATGACATGGGCGTGTGACTCATGCCAAAGTCGGGTTTCGGGTTTGTTTCGGGATTTACGATGAGTCGGGAATAGTTAAATGATTCCCGGGTTTAAACCGTAAAACCTTATTATAAATTCCGAATAAATTCAAAATAATTTTATTAAATTATCATAAATCCTAATAAATCTAAATAAAAATAAATTAAAAATATTATTTTTTTAAATAAAACTTCGGTCTTCAAAATTACAAGGCGAGTCGGGAAAGTCAACGAAAGTCAAAGTCGACTTAAAAGTCAAGAAAAATCAAAGATGACTTAAAAGTCAAGAAAAGTTTATGACGACTTAAAAGTCAAGAAAAGTCAATGACGACTTTAAAAAGTCAAGAAAAGTCAAAGACGACTTAAAAGTCAAGAAAAGTCAAAGATGACTAAAAACGGGATTTTCATTAAATCTCTCAGAAATTCCAAATACGAACTCGGAATTTCAAAATACGACTCGAAACAATAAATTCTATTTTAAAAACTTAACCTTGCTGAAAAGTATCCCTAAGAAATTTTTACTAGAAAAATTGGGTACTTTTCGGGTTGTTACATTTTCTTACACTACAACTTAGAGAAACTGTGTTTTAAAAGATGTTTCTCACAAACTCAAGTTCATATATTACTAACAAGATTCACAATATTACTAAGTGTAGTAATAGTTATATTAGTAATATTATTTAAGGGTACTTGACTATTCTTCTAGTAAATCAATAGTTGAGTGATTTGGGATAGTCTAGGTGCAACAAGAGGAGAGTTTATACACTTGAAGCTTAAGGAGATCATCCTATAATCATTATAGCTCAAGATCAAGAGTAAGAAGGAGTCTTACTCTTGTGCCCATTTCGTCAAAAACAACATTGTGAGGAACAATTTCTTACTCTACTTTGTTTTACTTAGTTTGCATGCACTAGATCTTGAAAACTAATTAAGGAGTTAATTAGTTAATCATAAGAAGAGTCTTATGAGTAGGTATACAAACTAACATTGGCTGTGTGGGGAGTGCTTTAAAACACATACCTTTTGCTCTAGGTGTCGACATTGCTGGGGTGATATTGTTGCGCCTCTGGATTGTGGTGATAGCATCGTTAGCTTTATTATTTATTGTATCCCAAGACCTCCTGCTCCGTCTCCCTCGGTTCTTCCATCTGATGTTGAGGTCGGAGTTTGCTCAGTGGTATATATCTTCGCTTGATCGTTTAATATCTTTGGGCCTTCGCACCGTGAATTCTATTCCTCCTAAGTGTCGTGTTGGGTTTGCTAGGGTTTTGAAGGGTGTTTTAGATGATGTGGCCGACTCCCCTGATGACCTCTCATGTGGGTTATTATGCTTGTGTTGCCTGTTTGTCTACTTAAGACCTTCACTCCTCGGAGTAATCTTGAGTGTAGAACTGCTGTTAGGCGACAACGTCAGGAGGGGAGTTTTACCAGGGCTATTCTCGCTTGGAGAGTGCCTGGAGTGAAAGTCCATAGACCTTAATTACATTCCTCTAATTAGTTACTAAATTACTTGTTAATTTAGTATTTAATGATCTATGTAACATGCATGCAAATATAAAGACATTTATATAAAAGAAGAAATTTCATCACATTGAAATGGAAATGATATGGGCACAACAAGAACTCCTTCTTGTTGTTCTTGAGCTATTTTATAGATGATCCTCCAAAAATATCCAAACTAGAAGATCTCCTTTAAATTTCACCCAAGACTAACCCAAATAAACTTAACTTATTATTAACTAGATAATAAGAAAAGTTACACTAATATTAGAATATACTACTACTATAGTAATACTTAGTGAATATTAGTGTATGAGAGTTTTAGAAAGATGGGATGATTTTAGTGAGATAAAGCAAAATAAGCAACAATGAACAACAAAAAATAAACAACCATATTGGCCTTTTATAGGTGATATGGCCGGTCTATATGGCCTTCACAAAACACTTATTTTTGCTTATTTTAATTCACATGCAAAGTGGTGGAGTGTAGTGTTGAGTGAAATGATTTTAGGTATACTATTCATGTCATAATCACATGTAACTTGTAAGCATGAACAAAAGCAACCATCATCACCTACACTACTACTATGAACGGCCACATGTGGCCTTATATGGTCCATTTTGATTTTTTGATATTTGTCCCACAAATACTTATTAATCATATGCTTAATTATCTTATATAATTAAGTGTTAATTTGATCATATAACAACTATATGACACGAATAAATAAATAATATTTACTTAACATTTTAAGTGATATTTTACTATTATATCAATATATAGTGGGTCCCACAATGCTTAGTTAATTTATTTTACAACTCCTTGTAAATATAATTAAACAATTAGCTCTACCTCAAAATATATGTAAAACCTCAACTAATTTAGTAAACTAACGATTAATTACTAAACTTGATCTTATTTAATCATATTAAAATAAGATATAAATTTATTAGTCAATTATCACATAATTAAAAAATAAGCTTAATCGAATTTGAGTTCCTAACTCAATTTCTAACTATTAACTCTCGTATATATATCAAATATATGTAAAGGACTAATCAACGTCAAACTCTAGTCAGCCAACCGTTATTGATTTACGTTAATCAACTGACTAATCATATATATATATATAGTCAATAAATATATCCCAATTATATTCCTTAATGAGATTTATTATGTGGCGCACTATTGTGAAGGACACCTACTCCAACAATCTCCCACTTGTCTGACTCAAGTGTGCGTCACCAATTCTCTTGTCTCTTTATCACATCTCCCACTCAACGCAAGGTGTCTTTCAGGTCGCACTTGCGATTGATTATATCTAGAGTGGTTTTCTCGATATGGAGAGTAACTGTCTGACCAGAAAATATACCATAGATCTCTTTCCGAGAGTGGCCACGCATTTACAGTAACTACTCCTCGAGTGGCCTAAATATGTTTGTACCCAACGTGGGTGGATAATTCTCGTTGATTCATCTACTCTGTATAATGCAGATCACCATGACCCAGAAGATGTCCATCGGCCTCCTTTTACGGCACGACCTAGAACATCAACCAAAACCAATCGAAAACTGCACCGACTCAGATAGACGGTTGTCAGTCAAAAGAATCGACTCATAGGAATAAGATAGAAGACCCTGCCACGACCAGGCATCAATTAATTGATTTAAGCGTCTCTACAAAGGTCACTGTCCGACAGAGTGTCATACAGTCTGTCTATGTAATCGACCAGTCATCTCCATGACCCGATAATGCTGAACCAACCATCGATCGACTTACAATCTAGTCACTTCGAGACGTCACCTCATTGAGTGACTAGGGACAAAATACTAAGTATTAAATTTAGTCAAACTAAATAAAAGTGTTTATAATAAAACTCGAACAATGAATGCAATTATCATATATGAAATAATTAATACAACATTCAATTATTACATATTACATAATATAAAGGAATTCTAGTACTCGTCTCAATCCCATTGTGACGACATGACCATCATGCTTAGCCTTTGATAAAGGCTTGGTTAAAGAATCAACAATGTTGTCATCTGTCCCAACCTTACAAATGTCAATTTCCTTTCTGTCCACGTAATCTCTAATTCCATGATATTTCCTAAGTACATGTCTAGACTTATTACTAGACTTGGGCACTTTTGCTTGAAAGATAGCCCCATTGTTATCACAATAAATCGTGATACGATCTTTGGCAGTAGGGACTACTGCTAGTCCTTCCGAAAATTGCCAAATCCGCACAGCTTCCTTTGCAGCTTCAGATGCTGCAAGGTACTCTGCTTCTGTTATAGAATCCGCTGTAACGCTTTGCTTGAAACTCTTCCAGCAAACAGCTCCTCCATTCATCATATAAACATAGCCGGATTGGGATTTCATATCATCCCTATTTGTCTGGAAACTGGCGTCTGTCTAACCATTTACACGTAACTCAGTCTCACCTCCAAACACTAAGAACGAATCCTTGGTCCTTCTCAAGTACTTAAGGATGTTCTTTACGGCTATCCAGTGACTCTCACCCGGATTTGCTTGGTAACGACTTGTCATGCTCAAAGCATATGCAACATCGGGACGAGTGCACATCATAGCATACATGATTGATCCAATACCGGATGCGTAAGAGATCAATTTCATGCGCTCAATCTCCTCGGGTTCGGTAGGACACTCTGACTTGCTCAAAGTGATCCCACTACCCATAGGAAGAAAGCCTCTCTTAGGGTCTTTCATGTTGAAACGATCAAGAATTTTATCAATATAAGTTTCTTGACTTAATGCTAGTATCCTTTTAGATCTATCCCCATAGATCCGGATACCTAAGATACGCTGGGCCTCTCCTAAGTCTTTCATTTGGAAATGAATCCCAAGCCACCCCTTCACAGAAGTGAGCATTGAAATATCATTCCCAATGAGTAGTATGTCATCTACATACAAGACTAGAAAACTTACTTTACTCCCACTAAACTTCATGTATAAACATGGTTCCTCGACACTTCGAGTGAAACCATTTTGTTTAATTACATGATCGAAACGATGATTTCAACTCCTGGATGCTTGTTTAAGACCATAGATGGATCTCTTAAGTTTACATACCTTCTTAGGGTTTGATGGATCCACAAAACCTTCCGATTAAGTCATGTACACTTCCTCTTCTAGAATCCCATTCAAGAAGGCGGTTTTGACATCCATTTGCCAAATCTCATAATTATGAAATGCGGCAATTGCTAAGATAATCTTTATGGATCGAAGCATGGCGACTGGGGCAAAGCTTTCGTCATAGTGAAGATCATGAACTTGGGTGAAACCTTTTTCCACCAATCTAGCTTTGTAAACATTATTATGTTTATATATGCCACTTTTGATCTTATAGATCCACTTACACTGAAGAGGTCTTACCTCCTTAGGTAAATCAACCAAGTCCTATACTTGATTCTTGTACATAGAATCCATTTCGGATCGCATGGCTCCTAGCCATAGCTTTGAGTCAGGACTAGAAATGGCTGCTTTGTAGGTAGTAGGTTCGTTGCTTTCAAAAAGTAACACATTATAGTCACCACCTTCCTCTATAATACCAAGGTATCTTATGGTTGATGACTAATTCTGCTTGACCTCCTAGGTTCCGAAGGAATTATGACCATGTCAGACGAAGAGGGAACATTTTCCTCTATGTCCTTTTCGGTTTGTGGTTCTTGGACTTTGTCAAGTTCAAATTTTCTCCCACTCTGCCTTTTAGAAATAAAATCATTTTCTAACAAGACTGCATCACGAGACACAAACACTTTGTTCTCGTGTTTATTGTAGAAGTAATAAGCACGTATTTCCCTTGGATATCCTACAAACAGACATTTGTCAGATTTAGGTGCGAGTTTGTCGTCAGACTTATTCTTAACAAACGCCTCACATCCCCAAATTCTCATAAAAGACAAATAAGGTACCGTCCCTGTCCATATCTCATATGGAGTCTTGTTTGCCGCTTTAGTCGGGCTTCGATTTAGTGAAAATATTGCAGATAAGATAGCGAACCCCAAAAATAATCAAAAAACTCTGTTAGACTCATCATAGATCGAACCATATCTAATAAAGTTCGATTTCTCCTTTCGGACACACCATTTAATTGAGGTGTGCCAGGAAGAGTCCATTGTGATACTATACCACAATCTTTTAAGTGTGAATCAAATTCATTGTTCAAGTATTCACCACCACGATCGGATCGTAGGGCTTTAATCTTTTTATTCAATTGGTTTTCTACTTCATTTTGAAATTCTTTAATTTTTCAAAAGCATCACTTTTGTGCCTCATCAAGTAGACATATCCATATCTACTCAAGTCGTTGGTAAAAGTAATGAAGTAGTGATAATCACCTCTAACTTGGATAGTCATTGGACCGCACACATCGGTATGTATAAGGCCTAATACTTCACTTGCTCGTGTCCCTTTTCCCGTAAAAGGAGCACGAGTCATCTTGCCTAGAAGACAAGATTCGCATAGACAAGATTGCTACGGATGATAACGTTGCAGATCCTCTCACTAAACCGTTAAGATATGATAAGCATGAAGGGCACGTTATTTCCATGGGAATTAAGCGTGTTCCTAAGTTGTATTAGTTGTTTTGTATGGATTAGACACCTGTATCTTTTCATAAAACTATTATGAAATCATCGTTTGGTTTTATATTTTGTTTTTCATGTGGGTTGTACTGACAACATTGAACACCACAAAGTGAACTGAATTACATTATATTTTGTTTTGGGTCCGTAATTGCCTACATGAGCTGATAACTCTGGCAATTATTTTGTGACGTCGATTGATGGTGGGTTCAACGAGCCAAAGTCAAACTGTTGACTGATCGATCACAGATGCGAGTTATAATGATACTGCGCAGACATTTTCGTGACGACGTTATGGAGTCCTAAATGTTTCAACATTAGGTGCCAGGTCCGTGGATAGGACATCCATAGTGTTCCTAGAGTCGATTCTTTTGACTATCGACTGTCTCTTGAGATAAAGGCAGTTTTTTTTGGGTGACTTTGGTTTCTTTCTCATGGTCGACAGTAACAGGAGGCTAATGTAGATTTTCACTGGGTCATTCATACTGCGCTTGTATCTGCAAGATTCGAGTTGAAAAATATCCAACCTTTATCAGGATATGATATTTCTCAGGGCCACTCGAGGAGATGTAACTGAAATGCATGGCCATGCTCGAATGAAGATTCGTTTATCAGTTAAGTTACTCTCTAGTCGGGGAAACCACTCTTGATACTGATCACTTGTAAACTACGACCTTTGTGAATACGGACTTTGCAAATTGGTTTACATTGAGTGGGAGAAATTTATATGGATATGAGAATCGGTTATCGCACATACACTTGTACGGACAAGTGGGAGATTGTTGGAGCCAGTGTCCTCCACAGTTAGTGCAATAACATAAATAAATCTCTGTAGGTTCACAGGGTATACTTTGTATTGTAATCAGTTGATTAACGTTTATCGATAACGGTTGGCTTGCTAGATAAGTTTGACGTTATCGTCATACAGATGGCGGTGATCAACTGGTCCCTAAAAGTCACACCTAAAGGATGTGATTGAGAAATGTGATTATTTGAGAAAATAATCATATTGATGCCTTATTAAATGACTAAAAGGTTAGTCGGTGTTTTTGACTAAAAGGTTAGTCAATGTGATGATGATATAATTATTTAATAATGATTAAATAAATTTAGCTGAGACGAATTAACTGTAATTCGTAAATTGAATATAAAATGTTATATTTAATTGTTGTATATAATGTAAGCTAATTAAACATAAACCGTTATAATTAATTGGAAAATTATAAATATACAGATATTTATAATTAATGATGTATTATAATGTCGGTCTTTGACTGATGACGATTATAATGTATTACATTATATTAGAAGCTAAAATGACCGGAAAAAGTGTCCAGATACACTCGGGTTTTTCGGTCCATGGGTAGTGGTTTTGAGGAGACAAAACTCCTCATAAAACCCTATGCTTGCCGGGAGAACAAGGGGAACAAGAGGAAAATTCTAACCTAATTTTTACTCTCTCAACTTGTGCCTCCATCACACACTAAACACAAAAACCTAAAAAGTTAACTGTAACTTTTAATCATCTTTCTAGCAAAAGGAAGGGCATATCTCGATCTATCTTGGGTGAGACAATTAGGAGGATATCTATTTTGATATCTGTTCTTAGGCCGATTTTGCTAAGGACCAAAGGTTTAATTCATTTTCTCTACATTTGTATCATTTTCATATCTATGACTTGCAATTTCATATTATATAATTTTGTTATAATCCTAAATTTTAAGGGGATGTAAACAGTTATTTCCCACAGTAAGTCCTCTTAGGAAAGTTGAGTCCATAAGTTCTCTTATAAGCCCTTGGATCTTGAAGATGGATGGCTGAGATTGAAGCTCCCAAAAAAGGATTAGTGGCTAATTTTTCACTCTCTCATCTTTACTAATTAACCACTAATCCTCATCTTAATTCAATATATAAGATTTTCCACTCAATCACTTCTCTCTCATCCTACATAATTTCATTCCTCCATCTCTCTCTAAAACCCAAAAAAATCAAAAACAAAAAAAATTCAAAACCCAAAAAATTCAAAACCCAAAAAATTCAAAAACCCAAAAAATTCAAAAACTCCCTCACTTTCTTTCATCTCCAACCTCCTGGATTACCGAACTCCGCCGACCATCGCCGGCCACCGGCCAAATTTTAAAAAAAAAAAAAAAAATTCAGAACTACTTCCGCCTCGCCTCCACGACACTTGCTCCTCGCCGCCCTCTCCTGCCGCCTCCTCTCTTCTTCTTCTTTTCTCTTTTCTTTTTTTCTTTTTTCAGATTTGCACCCTTCTTTTTAGATCTCATATTTTTTTTCCTTCTCTCTTCTCTCCTGTCGTCCCTCCCCCACCCCCTTTTTTTTTGTTGAATCTATGTATTTTTTTTTAGATCTCGTTTTTATATTTCAAATTTTTTTATGCTTGTTACTTTTTCAAAGCTCAAAAACCACCAATTTTTTTTTTGTGGTTAGTAGTGTTGTTTCACTGAAGTTTCACATAAAATGACTGAAGTTACACATATAATGATTGAAGTTACACATTTTTTTCACTGAATTTTTTTTTCTGAATATATGATTTTATTTTTTAGATCTCGTTTTTATTTTTATGTTTGTTTCTTTTTTTTAGATCTCAAAAACCACATCTTTTTTTTTGTGGTTAGTGGTTTGGTTCACTGAAATTACACATATAATGCCTGAAGTTACACATATAACGACTGAAGTTACACTTTTGAATCTATGTTTGTTACTTTTTATTTTTTCAGATTTACATTTAATTTTTAATTTTCTTTTGTTGATGATATTTGTCTTATTTTCATTTGTCATCTTTTTTGTTTTGTTTTAGTTGATTGATGTTGTTTAATGACTGAAGTTACACAATTTTGGACCGAAATTACACCATTTTGGACTGAAGTTACACCATTTTAAACTGAAGTTACACCATTTTGGACTGAAGTTACACTAATGAAGACTAAAGTTACACTAGAAATGACTAAAGTTACACAACAGTAAGGACTAAAGTTACGTAAACATGTCTTAAAGTTACATGAATTCAAATTAAAATACACAATCACAATTAGTATAGATGACTGAAGTTTCCTAAAAATGACAAAAGTTACTTAAACATGTCTTAAAGTTACACATATATGTCTTAAAATTAAAGTTACACAAATAAGGTTTGAAGTTACACTCGTAAAGACTAAAGTTACATTCATAAAATGTTAAAATCAGATAAATTGTCAAAGTTACAAAAATTGAAATTTATATAGTCGAAATCACATTTTGGGTTAAAGTTACAGAAATAAGGGTTGAAGTTACACTCGTTATAACTGAAGTTACACTCATAAAAAAGCTAAAATCATATAAACTTGTCTTAAAGTTACATAAATTCAAATTTATGTAGTCGAAATCAAATTTTAGTTTAAAGTTACAAAAATAATGGTTGAAGTTACACTCGTAATGACTAAAGTTACACTCATAAAAAGGCTAAAATCATAAACTTGTCTTGAAGTTTCATAAATTCAAATTTATGTAATCGAAATCACATTTTAGTTTGAAGTTACATAAATAATGGTTGAAGTGACACTCGTAATGACTGAAGTTACACTCATAAAAAGTCTAAAATCACATAAACTTGTCTTGAAGTTTCATAAATTCAAATTTATGTAGTCGAAATCACATTTTAGTTTGAAGTTACACAAATAAGGGCTGAAGTTATACTCATAAATCTCAGATACTTAAAAGTGCTCAAAAGTGATTAACTAAAGGCTAGAGAAAGAATGTTAATTAATTAGTGCATAGGTAATTGATTAGTGTTAAGTGTGCTTTTGTCTTTACAATCTCATCCATCCATCTCCTTCATCCAATGGCTAGGATGAGAACTCATGGACTCAAAAAAAAAGGGTGGACTCACAAGAACCTATCTCTCTCTATATATATATATAGAGAGATCACATAAGTCCACCTTTCTTAGGTGAGTCCATGAGTCCACATAAGTCCACCTTTCTTAGGTGACTCCATGAGTCCTAATCTAGACCATTAGATCAAACAAATGAATGGTCAAGATTAAAACAAAAAAGAAAAGTCCTATATAAAAGCTCATAAACCCACCCTAACCCTAATCAGAAAAACCTAGCCACTTCTCTCTACCCACTTCTCTCTCTACTTCTCTCTCAAATCCCCAAATACTACCCCGACATCGGACCACCACCACCCATCCGCCTCCTCCCTCGCCCGCCGCTTCCTTCCTCGCCCTCCGCCTCCTCCCTCAGCCGCCGCCTCTTCCCTCGGCCGCCTCCTCCTCCTCATGCCTTCTCCTCTCTCGGCCCCTGCGGCCGCCGCCTCCTCCTCCGACCGCCTCCTCCTCCTGCGGCGCCTCCTCCTCCTGTCTTTTTCTCCCTCGGCCTTGCTCCGGCATCCTTCTCCAGATTTGAGGAGGGTCGTGGGTGGGGTCGTGGGGTAGGTTTAGTTTTTTTTGGTTTTTCAGATCTGAGAAGGCTGTGGAAGTTGGATTTTTTTTTTCATATAAAATTGGTGGTGGTTTATGGTGGTGGTGGTGGTTAGTAAAGTGACGGACTTTTTTTGTTTTTTTCAGATTTATGTTTTGTGGTGGTGGTGGTGTTATTTACGTGGCTGGTAAGGCTTTGAGTGGCGGTGGTGGTGCGACGGACTTTTTGTTTTCTTTTAGTTCTGTTTTTTTTTTTGGGTGGTGGAGTGATTGTGGCGGAGTGGTGGCTGTTGGTGGTGGTGATGGGTGCAGTTATGGGGGAAGGTGGTGGTGGTTAGTAAAGTGACGGACTAAAGTTACATAAACTTGCACTAAAGTTACATAAACTTGCACTAAAGTTACATAAACTTGCATTAAAGTTACACACTTAACATAATAAAGTTACATAAAATTAGATTAAATTTATATAAAATTAGATTAAATTTACATTAAAGTTACTAAAGTTACATCAAAATTTGGCTAAAGTTGCATAAAATTTGGTTAAAGTTACGTAAAATTTGACTAAAGTTACATTAAATTTGGCTAAAATTACATAAAAATTGACTAAAGTTACATAATTATTTTACTAAAGTTACATAAAATTGCATAAAATCAGATTAATATATTCAAAATTACCTTATCTTACACATTTAAATTTTTATATACAAAATAGCCTTAAATGACTAAAGTTACACTCGCAAAATATTGAAGTTACACGTGTAAAAGACCAAAGTTACATAAAAATTTTCTTAAAATTACATAAATCCATATTAATTTATAAAATGAATTATATTATCATAAAGTTACACCATTAAAGGCTGAAGTTACACTCGAAAATGACTAAATTAGTATAAAGTTACACCTTAAAAGGCTAAAGTTACATTCGTAAAAAGTTAAAGTCACATAAATTTTTGTTATAGTGATAAAAACTTGTTCTAAAATTTCAAAAATTAAAATTAACCTTAGTTAGTAATAGGTACTAATGCTTCTAATCGCATCCCTGCATCTCTTGTAAAATCTAATGGCTTAGATTAGGACTTAGGGACTCACCTAAATAACAGGACTTACCTGAACCTGTATCTCTCTCTCTCTCTCTCTCTCTCTCTCTCTCTATATATATATATATATATATATATATATAGAGTCAAGATCCGGTGGAAACGACCACTCGGTGCAAAAAGTGGAAACGAACTATAAAAGGCTCAAATCACATAGCAACTCACCCACTCTTTTCATTTTCACTCACTGAACCCTTTCGTATATCACCACCCAACACCCATAAGCACTACTACCTGTCGCCGGCAGCCGCCACGACCTAGGTTGGCGACGTCACCAACCATTCCACCAGTCACCTTGTACAACGCCGGCGACCACGAACCACCCTAAACAACCCAAATACGCATCCAAATAAACTTCTTTCCCCAACAACCATCACAACCACCTTCCCGTCGCCATTAGTCGTACATAAATAATACATCCATCTTCCCGTCGCCATTAATCGTACATCAGGTTCTCAATTGCAACGACATTAATCCAATTTAATTAATCAGACGGCGACGGCGAGGGACGGTGAAAATTAGACGACGACAAGAAGTTGAGCTGTGGTGGTCGTTGCTAGCACTTGGGGACGACGGTAGAAGAAGTAGAAACCAGGGCGAGGCGGCTGGTGTGGGTAAGCAAAATGAGTGAATATTTGTGTATCTCAAACGAATTTTAATGTACCTATCAACTAATTTTGTGTATATATGTGAAGGTACATTAAAATAGTGGCTAGATACATGGAAAAGTAGAGTAGGTACATTGAAGTGGTGGTTCTTTTTTCTACTCGTTTTTCCGCCATTGTTAGTGACCTCCAACTTCCCCTAGATACTCAAAATAGCAAATGAGTAAGTTGATGACGAATTTACTAGTAGATCTGAGTCGATAGGTAGCACCAAAAATTCGCCGGTTGTAATCGTCCGAGTGGTTATGTGTGTGGTGTTGGTAGCCGTGGAAGTGGTTTTATGTGGTGGTTGTGTGTCCGAAGTTGTTGATGGCGGTGGTGGCTGGTGTATAAGAAATGCTGATGTAAGAGGGGAGTTGAGAGGAATGACAGGAAGTTTTGGTTTGGTTTGTGTGAGCCGTGGATTTTTATTAGCATGTTTCCACTTTTTGCACCGAGTGACCGTTTCCACCGGATCCTAAATCTATATATATATATTTATAGGGTCAAGATCCGGTGAGAACCACTAACATAATGAGAACTGTGAGAACCTCTCACAACTAGACCTGGCAAAAGCAACCCGACCCGATTGACCCGACCCGAATGACCCGACCCGTGACCCGAAATTGACCCGAACTACAACACCCGAATGTGACCCGAAACCCGATTAGACCCGACCCGACCCGAACATGACCCGATCTTTCTTGACCCGTAACTGACCCGACCCGAAAATAACCCGATCCAAAACCACTCAACCCGAAAATGACCCGACAAAACATAACTTTAATTGAACCGAAAAGACTTAAAATGGCCTTTTATCTCTTATTCTTTGACCCGAAAATGACCCGACCCGAAATAACCCGACCCGGTTGACCCGAAACAGACCCGACAACTAACCCGAAACAAACCCGAAACCCGAAATAACCCGACCCGACCCGAATTAACCCGAAATTAACGAAAGACCCGAACTGACCCGACCCGAACTGGCCCGACCCGAACCCGACCCGGTTGACCCGTTTGCCAGGTCTACTCACAACCCTTGAATCTTAGACAAATGAAGGGTGAGATCATACCACAATTTCCATACACACCCAAGTCATTTAACCAAATTGATTTCTCTGTCCAATAACCATCCCTCTCCCCGATCACCAAGCTGCTTCCCTAAATTGAACACAAACTGCAATTGTTTGTTGATTCCTTCATCAATGGAACCGCAAAACTAACGCATATTTCACCACTGCATCAAATTCAATGAGGTTTGTTTAATTTCTCCATTCATTTAGAAAAAAATTTACTTTACTTGCTTGCAATTTAGTAATTCGTCAACAAATTACGGTTGACGAATCGTTGATTCGAGTTTTACATACGTATAATTGGGGTACATAATTGAAATTTTTGACTTATTTATGTGAATTAGGGTTTATGTTCAGAAATTGGTAAATTAGGGTTGGGAGAATTGAGAAATTACCCCAATTTGCTAAAATCCTAAAATCGGGAACTCAATTTCGTGAATTTGGTAATCTGGATTTGTTTGTAGTGTTGATTATGAGAACTTAGTACTCCCTTTCCCTTTGTTCCATTATATCGAATAGGAAATACTTTTGGGGTTCCGGTGTGTATGGTTGTCATCCAAATGTTGGTTTTTGGTAGAAGCTACATTTGCATGACCTTCAATTCTTACCATTGGTATACATATGAAGGATAACAATCAATCTTTTCAAGTATAAGAGCATTGGAAGTACCATTTTTTTCGTATAAAATTCAGGAGACTAATGCATGAATTAGAAGTTCACTGGTCAATTTTGTTTCGGAAGTAACTTTGTGTTGTGAGTTTTGGAGTATATAGAGATTAATTCAACGGTTCCCAATAATAGGCGGATTACCCCAAGGTTGTCATTTGATTGCCAAATTTGAAATTTGGTTCCTAGCAACAAGGCTTCGACATTGTATAGGACGGTGCTGAGCAAATGTACTTGTGAAACCTTTCTTATGAATTTTCCTTTTAGTTGTTTCTTATTATGTTAGCAATTTATAGATTTATGAATTTTTCGTATTACTGAGTAATGGGAAGCGGAAGTGCAAGGTCGCCAACTACTATGTATATGCCTTGTTAAATATAAAAGAAACCTGAGTGACAAGATTTCTTCTTATTTAACTTTGTTGATTATTTTGTTTAAAACTGCAGCAGTGACATTTTAATATAACCTCGTTATTGTTTGCAGCTTCCTACTATTTTGTGATACGAAGCACTTTTCCATTGTCAATACGATCATCAAAGTTCAGATTAATGTGATATTCTTGCTGGAAATTTGAAACATATGAGCACAAAAGAGGGAGCTTTTAATCATTATGTTATATGTTTATATGCTGCAATTTATTTTAGTTTTATTTGTAAGGGTTATCACTGCTTATTTATTTTATTTTTTCGTTTTTAAGATTTACCTAAAAACTATTTTGTATTTACGTAAGTAGCGGATGTGAATTGTGTTTAGTTGCTGATGTATAATGACTAGTTATATTATGTTAAGATCATTCCCTTTGTTTTTTCACGATTTCCCAATTTTTGAATATATGTAAGGAATATTTTAATAAAGTGGAAACATCAATAAGATATGAAGGGAGTACAAACGTATTACGAAATGCATCTATGACCCATATAAATGAACCCGGGTCTTTTAAAAAACGTGATTTAATTCTCAGACCGTACAAAAATATTAAGAAATGAATATACTCCACTTATAAACGAACATATATTTTTACAGAAACGTACCTAGATTATAATGATTTGTGATGTTATTCTAATATCATGCAAACGTTAACACATCTACTATCCATTTAAATAAAACTATTACTCATTCAAATGAACCTATTACCCATTCAAATGAACCTATTACTCATTCAAATGAAACTAGATCCCTTAAGAAACTACCTAGTACCACATATTTCACTTGGAAGAGAGTTTAGACAAAACGCGCTACTACCCATTTAAATGAACCTAAGTCTTTGAGAACAAGCATAGCATTAAAAAATTACACTCAAAGAAGCACTTAAAAAAGCGTCCCTTTATCTAAAAACTATGCATGAAAAATATATATATGTAACCACAAATTATTCATCTATGGGTCACATGTACAATCCACTTCTTCATCTCCAACTATATATAAAAAATACCAAGACGGTTTTAGCATGCACTTTAAACCATTACATCTGAATGGATAAATGTTAACAACAACCTTGGTGACATTCTTGTCTTAAAATATAAAGGTTTCGCCCTAGTCCAAGGAAAAATCATCTCTTTTTTTCTTTTGGATGACAACATCTCTCATAGTGGGAGAGCTCTTTGACTTACTTGTATTTTAACCATCTTTATCACCTCTTGCATTTAGTTTCTTCATATCTGTTCATATATAATGGCAGATCTTAGTACAATAAGAAAAACTAACTTTTGGGGGGATGAGTGAAAATAGAACTAACTGATGTAACTAGAGAACTTTTTAATGCACATACAACTTCATATCATGAACCTAAAGAGAAAAAGACACCCTAAAGAGGGCAGAGTGAACCCTTTCGAGGGGGCGGGTTTAAATTAGGGGGAATAATGTCCTTACGTATGACGGGATTGGAATAGGTGGCTGAGCATACAATTTATATTAGGAGAATAATGTCCTTAAGTAGGACGAGAAAGGGTTTAGGGTTGGATTAGACGGCCCCGCTACGTGGACCCGCCTATTCTAACGCTAAATCCCTTCTCTTATGATGGGAACATGTATAAATTAAGGAGAATAATGTCCTTAAGTAGGACAAAAAAAGGGTTTAGGGTACGATAAGCCAACCCCACAGATGAGTTGGCTAATCCTACCCTAAACCCTTTACGGAGAAAGTTAATCAAACAACACCAAGACAAAAAGACACCCTAAAGGGGTTAGAGTGAACCCTTTCGAGGGGATGAGCAAAACAAGAATTAACTGATGTACCTAAAGAACTTTTTAATGCATATACAACTTCATATAATGCACCTAAAGACAAAAAGACACCCTAAAGGGGCAGAGTGAACCCTTTCAAAGGGATGAGTAAAACAAGAATTAATTGATGTACCTAAAGAATATTTTAATGCACATACAACGTCTTATCATGCACCTAAACACAAAAAGACGCCATAAAGTGGCAGAGGGGGATGGGTTTAAATTAGGGTAAATAGTGTCCTTAAGTACGACGGGAAATGGTTTAGGGTTGGAATAGGCGTCCCCACAAAAACTAACTTTCGAGGGGATGAGTGAAACTTGAACTAACTGATGTATCTAGAGAAGTTTTTAATGCACATACAGTTTCTTATCATGCACCTAAAGACATAAAGTCACCGTAAAAGGGGCACGGTGAACCATTTCAAAGGGGTGGGGTTAAATTAGGGGGAATCGTGTCCTTAAGTAGGACGAGAAATGGTTTATGATTGTATTAGGCGGCCCCGCTACGCGGATTCGCTTATTCAAACCCTAAATTGTTTCCCTTATAATGGAACATGTTTAAATTAGGGGGAATAATGTCCTTAAGTTGGCCGAAAAAGGGTTTAGGGTAGGATTAGCCACCCATGCGGTAGGACAAAAAGACACCCTAAAGGGGTTAGAGTGAATCCTTTCGAGAGGATGAGTGAAACAAGAAATAACTTATGCACCTAAAGAACTTTTTAATGCACATACAACTTCTTATCATGCACCTAAAGACAAAAAGATACCTAAAGAAAGCTGAGTAAAGTAGTGAACTCTTACGTAGGACGAAAAGGGTTTGCAAGTGGATTAGGTTGTTCTGTGCTTATCTTACAATGGGAACATGAGTTTAGGAGAAAGAAAACGTTTTTGAGGTATCGTAATTTGTGACTGCCAGGTCCACTTTTTTTTTTTATGTAACAAATCAATATTTGTGAGCATCTAAAATCCAGAAAGAAAACTTTCTAGTAGTATTCAGCACTTCTAAACTTTACTATGGCACTCAAATACGTAACTTTATAGAGTTATAGGCTTATGGCAAATAATAAATTCAGACCAGTTCAAATACGAGCATACATTAAATACATAAGTTCAACCTAGCTGCAAGTTAAGACCACCTTTTTCTCAAATTCGCATTACCTTAGTTTACTTGGTGTATATAGACACTGGATGCTCTAGCAAAATATTGCCAACCATGAAATTCTCACCTCAAACTTTAATCCAGTCATAATATAATGCAACACAAAATTGGATTTATGAAGCTAATACAGAATTCTACCAAACGAGTTGCATGCTATTCTGGTTACCGTACCTCCCATCAATTACAAGGTCATAAGCGCGATATGGAGTACCAAAAACGCTGACTCATGTACTTAGGGAAGTCTATCCTTCGAACTATTAGCTTAGTTGGTGTAAAGGAAGTTCAGATGATTAACACATGAAAACACTGATTTATGCTTTAATCTCCGTAAAAATTACATACGTGAACAAATTAACAAAACAATAGGTTACGAACGTCATTAATTACATAAAAACTTGAAATTTAGAGACAAGCATGATTCTCCCTACAACTACAGAAAACTAAGAATTGTCAAAAAAAATTAACAAATCAATAGGCTTAAATAAAGAAAAATACTAGAAAATAGAGTTGAGAGTACAACACATTCGAAAAAATCACAAGCATGAACAAATTAGGGAAAGTATGGACTATAATCATTATTAGTTTGATCAATGTATTACCTGGATTTGCATGAATAAAACTCAGTCATGGCGATTGAAGCGATTTTGAGGAGAGAAATTGCCGGTGTCGGATCTTTGATAAATGACTTCAACCGGACATTGAGAAGTAGATTTGAGAAGCGTCGGGAATGTTAAGATCGAAGGGAGAAAGAATAATTAGATGTGAGTGAAAAAAAATAGAGGAGTGAGATTGGAAAAGTTGCAAAATGACGGGGTGACAAGGTTTGGGGGGGTTGGGATGTTTGGGGAGTAAGCTGACTTAATCTCAGCCCCTCATTTCATTGAGATCTAACGGCTGTGAGAGGGTTCTCACAGTTCTCAATATCTTTGTGTTTCTCAGCGGATCTCAAATATATATATATATATATATATATATATATATATATAGAGAAAGGATCATGTAAGTCCACCTTCATTTAGTGAGTCCATGAGTCCTCTTAGAGGCCCTTGGATCTTAAAGATCAATGGCTAAGATTAAAACAAGAAAATGTCATTAGGATGGTGTTAATCCCCCTCTCTCTCATCCCCACTAATTAAATCACTAATACATACCTAATCCAATCTCAATCAAACCCTAATATTTATACCATTTCCTCACATTTTTCTCTCATTTTAACATTCTCCACTCTCTCTCTACCTCCCTTATCTCTCATCAATCCTCTCAAAAAAACAAACCCAAAAAAAACAATCCAAAACTCATCAAAATTCCGCCACCTCTCCGGCCGTCATTCCTTCCTCTGCCGCCCCCACCACGCCCCCACCTCTCCGGCCACCCTCCGTCCGTCATTCATTCCTTCCTCTCTAAAACAACCACCACCAAACCCAAAAAAAAACTAGATCTAGAAAAAACTAAAAGAAAAACCCACAAACCACCAATGGCACCTACCTACCGCCACCCACCGGCCTCCACCATTCACCCTCCGGCCGTCCCTCCCTCCGGCTGACTCACCGTCACCACTGTGCCGCCTCCTCCGCCTCCTCCTGTCAGGCTCCGCCTCCCCCGCCTCCACCAAACCGCCTCCTCCTTCCGCCACATCTTCCTTTTCTTTTCTTTTTTTCTTTTTTCAAATCTGAAAAATGGTATGGTTTTGGTGGTGTTATCATGGTTTTGGTGGTGTTCTCATTTCTTTTTTTTTTCTTTTTCCTTTTCTTTTTCTTCTTCAGTTTTGCTTAAATATTTGTTTTGTTTATTTTTCTGTTTTTCTTTATTTTTTAGATCTGAAAAGGTGGGTCAAACTTTAATAATGTCTATCAAAATATCACATATTATTTATTAAAGTAACACATATTATATATTAAAGTAACACATATTGTATATTAAAGTAACACATATTGTATATTAAAGTAACACATATTGTATATTAAAGTAACACATATTATATATTAAAGTAACACAAATTCTCTATTAAAGTTACACATATTGTATTTTAAAGTAACACAAATTCTCTAGTAAAGTTACATGTCTTATTTATTAAAGTCACATATATCAAAGTAACACACATTATTTATTAAAGTAACACAAAATGACCTTAAAGTTATTATTTATTAAAGTAACACAAAATGACCTTAAAGTTATATAATGACTGAAGTTACACTTTTAGTATCTGAAGTTTCCCATATAATGACTGAAGTTACCCATATAATGACTGAAATTACCCATATAATGACTGAAGTTACACAGTTTTTTTTGTTGAAGTTACACATTATTTTATATGTTTTATGTTTTTTTTTTGAATTTGTTATGTTTTTATTTTTTTATTTTAGATATCGTTTTTTTTATTTTTTTTATGGTGTTTATATTTCTGATCTAAAGTTCCACTATTTTAGACTAAAGTTATATAACTGAAGTTACATAGGTTTGGACTGAAGTTACATAGGTTTGGACTGAAGTTACGTAGGTTTGGACTGAAGTTACAGAGATTTGGACTGAAATTTGACTAGTTTGGACTGAAGTCACACTAGAAAAGACTAAAGTTACACAAATAATAATTGAAGTTTCACTAATAAAGTAAAATGTTACACTCATAAAAATGCTAAAAATTAATTGTATTTTGGGTTAAAGTTACACATATAAGGCTTGAAGTTACACAAATAATGGTTGAAGTTACAATTAGAAAGGCTAAAATCACATAAAATTGTCTTTAAATTACATAAATTCAAATTCATATAGTCGAAATCACATTTTAGCTTGAAGTTATACAAATAATGGTTGAAGTTACACTCGTAGTAACTGAAGTTACACTCATAAAAAGGTTAAAATTACATAAACTTGTCTTGAAATTTCATAAATTTAAATTTATGTAGTCGAAATTAAATTTTAGTTTGAAGTTACAAAAATAATGGTTGAAATTACACTCGTAATGACTAAAGTTATACTCCTAAAAACGCTAAAGTTATATAAACTTGTCTTGAAGTTTCATAAATTCAAATTTATATAGTCGAAATCACATTTTAGTTTAAAGTTTCATAAATAACGGTTGAAGTTACACTCATAATGACTGAAGTTACACTCATAAAAAGTCTAAAATTACATAAAGTTGTCTTGAAGTTTCATAAATTCAAATTTATATAGTCGAAATCACATTTTAGTTTGAAGTTTCATAAATAACGGTTTAAGTTACACTCATAATGACTGAAGTTACACTTATAAAAAGTCTAAAATCACATAAAGTTGTCTTGAAGTTTCATAAATTCAAATTTATATAGTCGAAATCACATTTTAGTTTGAAGTTTCATAAATAACAGTTGAAGTTACACTCATAATGACTGAAGTTACACTCATAAAAAGTCTAAAATGACATAAAAACTTGTCTTGAAGTTTCATAAATTCAAATTTATATAGTCGAAATCACACTTTAGTTTGAAGTTACACAAAAATGGGCTGAAGTGACACTCACAAATCTCAGAAATTCAAAAGTGCTCAAAAGTGATTAACTAAAGGCTAGAGAGAGAAAGTTAATTAATTAGTTCATAAGTAATTGATTAGTGTTAAGTGTGTTTTTGTCTCTACAATCTCATCCATCCATCTCCCTCATCCAATGGCAAGGATGAGGACTCATGGACTCACAAAAATGGGTGGACTCATAAGAACCCATCTCTTTATATATATATATATATATATAAAGAGAGAGAGATAAGTTCTTGTGAATCCACCATTTGTTTTGAGTCCATGAGTCCTCATCTTGGTCTTTGGATGAAGAAGATGTAGGGACAAGATTAGAAATAGATGGAGGTATAAGATTAGATGGAAAATGGATGGACAAGATGAGAACAAAATGGAGGGACAAGATTAGAACAAAATGAGTGAATTCCACCTACACATTATCTTTATAGTGTCCATTTATCTAGAATATGATTTTGAGGCAAGTTTTTGTCACTTCGGCTTTTTATAAGTGTAATTTCAGTCATTACGAGTGTAATTTCAACCATTACTTTTGTAACTTCAAATTAAAATTTTATTTCGACTATACAAATTTGAATTTAGGTAACTTTAAGACAGGTTTATTTGATTTTACCCTTTTTATGAGTGTAAATTCAGTCATTACGACTGTAACTTCAACACTTAATTGTGTAACTTAAAGCTAAAATTTGATTTTGACAAAATAAATTTAAATTTATGTAACTTTAAGACATGTTTGTGTGATTTTAGCATTTTTAAAAGTGTAACTTCAGTCATTACGTGTGTAACTTCAACCCTTATTTGTGTAACTTTAACCCAAAATATGATTTCGATTTTACAAATTTGAATTTATGTAATTTACCCAAGTTTTTGTGATTTTAGCATTTTTATGAGCGTAACTTCAGAAATTACGAGTTTAACTTCAACCACTATTTGTATAACTTTAACCCAATATGTAATTTCTACTATACAAATTTGAATTTTTTGAACTTTAAGAAAATTTATATGATTCTAACCTTTTTATGAGTGTAACTTTAGTTTTTATGAGGGTAACTTCAACCCTTATTTGTAAAAATTCTAAAGCATATATGTGTAACTTTAAGACATGTTTAGATAACTTTAGTCATTTTTTGGGTAATTTAAGTCGCTTATAGTAAATGTGATTGAATATTTTAATTTGAATTCATGTAACTTTAAACAAAGTTTAGGTAACTTTAGTCCTTACTAAGTGTAACTTCAGTTTCAAATAGTTTAATTACAGTTCTTAAAAGTGTCACTTCAAGCCCTAATAGTGTAACTTCAGTCCCTAATAGTGTAACTTCAGTCCCTAATAGTATAACTCATTTATAAAAATGAGATCTAAAATTACAAAAAAAAAGATAGGAAATTAAATATTAAAAAAATCTAAAAAAAAACATAACAAAAAACAAATTTGGAAAAAAATACCATTAAAAAAACGATATCCAATTAAAAAAAGTATTTTTCGAAGTGTAATTTTAGTGTAATTTATGGATAACTTTAGTCTTTATTAGTGTAATTTCAGTTCTTAATAGGGTAGTTTCAGGCCTTAAAAGTGTAACTTCAGTTTCAATAGTGCAACCTCAGTCCATAATAATGTATCTTAAGTCATATAACACCAACAACTATACTCGCCTCAACCAACCACCACAACATAAAACACAAAAATGAGTTTTTTTAAAAAAGAAAAAACGAGATAAAAAAATAAAAAAAAAAACGTAAGAAAAGATGGTAGTTTTAGATCTGAAAAAGAAAGCAACAAACCTTGAAAAAAAAAATAATTAGAGATTTGAAAAAAAAAGCAATAAACATTGAAAAATTAAAAATAAAGTAGATCTGAAAACAGAAAAAGAATAAAAATTAACCCTCAACCAAAACCCCACCACCACTACCACCATTCTCATAAGTGGACGACGAAGGGTAGTTGAGGATAACGGAGGGTGGCAGAGGACGACGGAGGGGACGCTGAGGACGACGACGACTACCGTCCTTTTCTCTGTTTTTTGTCTTTTGTTTTTTAAGAACTTTCCAGATCTGGGGGTGGCGGTGGAGGAGTGGGTGGGTGTGGTGGTCGGTGGTGAGTGAGGGAGAGAGGGGGAAATTTTTGGTGGTGGTGAATTTTTTTCTCTTTTTTCAGATTTATTAAAATGAGAGCTTGGTGGTGGTTGTGTTAAATGTAGGTTGTTGAAGGTGGTGATGGGAGATAAAGAAGACGGAGGGAGGACGGACTGGGAAAGGAGGAGGATGGAGGACGAACGAGGGAAATGAGGATGGCCGGAGGAAGTGGGTGGTTAGATCTAATTGTTTTGGGTTTTTTGGTGGTGGTCTATTTGTTGGTATTGGTGGTCAGGGTGCGGAAGTGGGTGGTGGAGGTGGGGGAGAGGAAAACGGCACAAGTGGCGGCAGTTTTGAAGGTGGTGGTGAAGGAGGCAGTGATGGACGGCGATGGAGAAGGATGGTGGTGGTCGGTGTTGTGAGTGAGTGAGAGAGGATGTGGGTAATTTTTTAGGTTTTTATTATTTTGTTAGATTAGAAATCTGAGAATGATGAGAGATACACGGAGGTAGAGGGAGAATGAAGGATGTGATAATTAGTGAAAAAGGGTGAGGGAAGGTATAAGTATTATGGTTTGAAAAGGATTGGATTGTGTGTGTCTTACAAACTTGGCCATTTATTTTGTTTTAATCCTAACCCCTTATCCTCTTGATTCAAAGGCTTGGATGATGACTCAATGTTTAGAAGTGGACTTACATATATATATATATAGAAATAGGATCATATAAGTCCACCTTCCTTAGGTGAGTCATGAGTCCTAATCTAAACCATTAGATTAAACAATTGGATGGTCAAGATTAAAACAAAAACTAAAAGGCTAATATAAAAGCACCTAAACCCTAATCACTCTTTCAAACTCTACCCACTCTTACTCTCACTTCTCTCTCTTCCTCTCATCTCTCTCTAACCCCCCACCACCGTGACCCCAGCTACCACCATCACCCACCACTCCTATAATAATCCCACCAACACGTCACCATCACCCTTACGTCGTGCCACCATCCGCGCACCGGACACCGGTCACCCACCAATACTGCCGCGCACCACACCGCACTCCTCCTGCCACACCTGGCGCCGCACCACCACACGTGAGATGACCTCCTTCGTCGCCCGTCGTCACTCACGCAGCCACCGTCGTTTATGTCGCCTCCATGCCTCCCGTCTTTTCTTCTTTTTCTCACTCTTTTTGCTCAGATCTAGGTTGGTGGGTTGGGGTGTCGGATCTGATGGGGTGGGTTGCCGTGGTAGGGTGTCGTGGGTTTGTCGGTAAGGGATTCGGTGGGCTGCTGTGATGGGGGGTGGTTGGCGCTGGTGGAGATTTTGCGGTCAAAGGAGGGAGAGATATAGGTGTTGGTGGTTGTTGGGTGGTGGAGATTGGAGGATCATTTTTTTGTGGGGGCGCTTGTGGTGGCTGTTCTGATGGTAAGGTGGCGGTGGTGGTTCGTGCGACGTCAGAGATGGGGGTGAGGATGCGCGATGGCCGACGGGAGGCACGAATGGTGTTGGTGTTTGTGTTGGTGGTCGGAGGCAGAGGGTGGGTGTTCATGAGGGTGGTGGTTGGTGGGGGGCTGCTAGTGTCTTGGGGGTGGGGGTCCATGACGGTGGTTGTTGTTGGTGTTGTTGTAGGTGGTGGTGGTGGTTGAGTTTGGCTGTTGTTTGTGTTTGGGGTTGTCAAGGTGATTGGCAGGTTAAAGTTACAGGTGGGGGCTATTTTGGACTAAAGTTACATACTTCAAATAATAAAGTTACATAAAATCAGATTAAAGTTACATACTTCAAATAATAAAGTTACATAAAATCATATTAATTTTACATACTTTAAATAATAAAGTTACATAAAATCATCTTAAAATTACATAACTCCAAATTAATATATAAAATGAACTATATTAGCATAAAGTTACACCATTAAAGGCTGAAGTTACCGTCGAAAATGATTAAATTAGTTTAAAGTTACACCTTAAAAGGCTAAAGTTACATTCGTAAAAACTAAAGTTACATAAATTTGTGATACAGTGATAGAAAGTTGTTCTAAAATTTCAGAAATTAAAATTAGTCTTAGTTAGTAGTAGGTGAGTGTATTAATGCTTCTAATCTCACCCCTTCATCTCTTGTAAAATCTAATGGCTTAGATTAGGACTTAGGGACTCATCTAAATAAAGGGACTTACCTGAACCTAACTATATATATATATATATATATATAGATTTAGGATCCGGTGGAAACAATCACTCGGTGGAAAAAGTGGAAACGTACTACCTATATAAACTTAATGTACAACTTACGTATAACTGTGTAAAAAATAAAACCCAACCTTACCCAATTTACAATTTCCCCTGACATCATCTTCATCAAACTAACAACCCCCATTTCTATCTAACCTATTCTCCCACATTAAAATAAAAACCCCCATTTCAATCAGCCATACTCTTAATCGGCCATCTCGCCGGAGCAGAGGGTCACTTCACCATCGCGCATTCAGCCGCGGTGGTCTAATTTAATTAATATTTAACATGTCATTGGTGTCTATCCATCATCCAACCCTTGAACAACTGTTGCCTCCTCTTCCTTCGCTGATCATTGTGACGACGGCGGCCTTTGTTGGCTCTGATTGACGTGGAAAGTCGAGCCCTTGGTGTCTTGGTTTTATTTTAATGTATATTCGCCTTTTTAATTTGAAAGTGTTGTCCCCAAAGTTGAGCCGGCGTCGAGCCTGGTTGTCAGTTATTCGCCTGTGGCGTCTGGTAAATGTGGTCGGCGACAACTAATCTACAATAATTTTTGATGTATCCAGACTAACTTTTTATGTATCTAGACTAATCTTTGATGTACCTAGTGACTAATTTAATGTATCTGACGTAGATACACAAAACTAGTTTCCAGGTAGATCAAAATTGGGTTGAGATACATCAAAAGATAAATCACATAAACTAATTTTGATTGCCGACGACGACTTAGGAGTTGGGTAGTCGTAGGTTAATTGTTGTTTGAGGAGGTGGTGGTGCAATGGTGTTCGTGCGCGATTTAAGGTAAGTGACGATTATAGCGTTATTGTATTTGAGTCAAGGATGACGATGTTGTGAATAAACCCAGTCCGACTCGCAGTCGTCGACGGTGGAGGCTGGCAACTGCGGCGGTAAGATTTGGCGGTGACAGGATGTGAGTGTGGGGTGGTGGCGGTGTCTCGTTATGGCGGTGCCTGGTGGAGGAGGGCTGAAGGTGATAAATTATTACAGTAAATGGCAAGGATATAAAATGGTAGATATGCACGTGAGTTTTTGTACGCTAGTTCGTTTCCACCGTTTCCACCGAGTGATCGTTTCCACCGGATCTTGACTCTATATATATATATATATATATAATTAGGATCAAGTGAGTCCACCCTATCTTTTTGAGTCCGTGAGTCCTAGCCTCAACCGTCAGATCAAGAAGATTGAATGACTGAGATCACACACCCTAAAGTAAGGGTATTTTCGACATTTAACAACTTGACATATATACTTTCATATGCACCAATTTATTCAGTCTCTTCCATTCACTTTCTCTCTCTATTCTCTCTCTTCACAATCTTTTTCCTCTTCTGTGCACTTTTCTTTTGACCTAATTATTCTTCATCAAATCTTTTTCTTCTCAAGCAAGCTACACAATATGATTTTGTTCATGCTTCTAACAATTGCAATGTCAGGTATTATTCATTCTTTTTTTATTCTTATTTTTGTTTTTAATTGTTGCATTATTATTACTTATTTTCGTTTTAATTGATGTATGTATTGTTATCATCTCTTTTTGTATGCTTTTATCATCATTATTATTATTTTTCGTTTTAATTTTTCTTTTTGCGAGATTATGATTCATATTGTGTTATTATATGTATTCTTATCTTTTCGTTTACTGTTCATCATTTATTCTTATATTTCTGTTTTTATAATCATTATATTTAGCATGATTATTGTCCAGATTTGTGTTTACATTGAAGTATTATCGCTTAACAATTTTTGTATGCGTTCTCTTTGTTGTTTTTCTTCTTTTTTTTGTAAATACATGTTATTGTTTACCTAATTAATGTAAATTAGTATCACACACTACTCTTAACAATATCACATGCTGAAATATATTGTAATACATTATGGTTTAATTAATTATATAAATTAGTATCACACGTCATTCTATATAGTATCACATCTTATTCTTGACAGTATCACAATCTGAACAACATTGTAATCCAATTTGCTTTTTCATGTTAGAACCTATTGCTTCAGCATCTTTCTTATATTACATTTGTTCTTACTTCACAATGCATACAACCCGTTGCTGTATATGCTGAAAATCACCTTTATATTATGTTGACCCCCGAAAGTTGTATATTTCTACATTTTCTTTTGTCTTAAAGATGGTACTAAGTTTTTTTTGTTCTTTGTTTTTCCTTTTGCAGATTTCATCTCTTGCTGACGTTGGTTAAGAGTTTGTATCCATGTTGAAGAAGTTTATAATACATCATCAACTGAGCATCATCTTTTTTAAGTCGTTTCTCTTCTAACGATAGATCTTTAATTTTTAGATATATCGTTCCAAGTCGTTACAATTGTGTATTATTTCTCCATTTTTAGGCAACACGTACTATGTTACTCTATTGAGTTGTACATCTTAATTGAAAAATTATCCGAGTAGCTCATTAACAATATCATAATTTTTTTTAATGTTTGCTATTTATATTATGTTTTCATCACTTTTTTAATAAACAACTTATAATTATAGAAGTAACACGATTATTGGAAACTATGTCCCAGTTTATCAAAAATAATATCACATTTTATTGGGAACAATATCAGATGTTATGAAAAACAATATCACATGATTTGATCGACAATATCACAATATCATCTTCTGCCATTAACAATATCCCGATTTGTCAGTACCAATATCACCATATGCCACATATCTAGTGGACTGACTTTTGCAACCTTTTGATAATAAAGTACTATAACTATTAAGAATGGATATCACATTCCAGCAAAAACAATATCACATTTACAGAGATTGTTTATATACTCATCCAATTTTGTGATATTGGGAAACAATATCACAACCACTAATAAAGAATATCACACTAAACAAAAGACAATATCACAACCATTAATAAAGAATATCACACTACACAAAAAAAAAATTAAAAGGATTGTTTTCACCCTTCCAAATTTGTGATATTAAGAAACCATATCACTACATACAAAACATAATATCATCACTTATAAACAATATCAAAAAATACGAGTTGCGAAACTAATTTATGAAACTACCATTTACATTATATGTCATATCCTATCAACATTACATCAATGTACGTTCAATTAAATTTTTTTGCCAATATATTCCTAATAGTCATTTAAGTTGGTTCCTCAACCTCTACCTCTAGCCATATCACTTGCAATAGTCTTGTATCGTCTTGTTTTTGTTTTGAGCTCTTATCCATCATCATCATCATCATCATCATCGTCGTCGTCATCGTCATCGTCATCATCATCATCATCTTGTCCACAATTAGCTACTCTATAAATCAAATGCAAATATCACATTATACAAACAACAATATCACAAGCATCGAAATACAATATCACATTAACAAAGATTGTTTTTCCTATCAACTTTCATTATCATAAGCAAGACATGGTTATTACTCAGCATCTAGAATTATATGATCAATTTCTCAACTAGCAATGTCAAACAAATTCAATTTTATTATAAGAAAACATAATTTTCACAAATTAACAATATGAAACCCTAATTTTTGTGATTAAACTAATAAATACATCTAATACACAACTACAACGATAATCGATCATAGTAATTAGTTCAATATATTGATATAATCACAAAAAAACGTTTGAAATCATGTATACATAAGATCTTTAGAATCTAAAGCAAGAACATGAATTAACACAAATAACTCAATAATTTGTTTGATATTTTCGACATAATCTTATTAAGTTCTTTCAATGAAGCTTATATTCAATGATTTTCTAACCAAATTAACATCCATAATCAATTTAATAGCACATAATTTAAAATGAAACCGCAAGAATTAAAAAAAGAATAGATACGAATTTACCTCAAGGATTTAGGAGAGAAATCAACTCAGATTATTCAATAAAGTTGAAATGCATTT
>JAIUZE010002879.1:0-11862 GCA_022085475.1 Heliosperma pusillum | reverse complement strand
AACTAACTAGAAGTAATTAGGAAATAACATGATAATTACCTCATTCCAGATTAGGAAATAAGATTACTACCTTTATTCAAACTAGTAAAATAATAACAAATCTCTATTTAGGAAAGTACTAATTTCATCCATCTTTTCCATCTTGTGATCAAATCCTTTCATTGTTGAATGTCCGTCCATATGTGCCACCCGCGTAAGATTTGCACAGCTCGACTTAAAACGATCATATCTCATTCGTTACTTATCCAAATAATGTGTGTGACCACTTGTTGGAAAGCTAACATCATGTACTTTCATCTCCAAGTAAAATCACGTCAAAAGTATCTTTATATTCTGAGATATTTAGCTCTAAAGTCAAAGGAACGAAACTTAATTGTCAAGAATAATAAGGGCTTCCTTTGTTCGTTCTACTAGGTATGCTCCTGCATCAGGACCCTAACAAGAATGTTTACTTTATGGAATTTGGACTTGGTGACCAATCTCGAGGAATATTTTCATAAGCAAAGGCCGATACATTTTGAGTTTTGATGGGCAAGATGATTTGATTAAATGACGTATCGCCATGTGTTTGGCAATATGTATGATTTGGAATTTGTACTCATTCTTTGCTTGAGGAATGGTGATTTGACTTTTGAGGATGAAAACGTCCATGTGAATTTAGGATAATGAGTTTGAAGTAAATTGGATCAAAGGATTTCATGGTAAACCTCTTTTACCTTGTGGTTGTTAGCAATCATGTTTCCTTAGATATAAATATTTTGTTGGTGGTTCCTAATAAGAGTTTTGATGGAACTAAGAAGATTAGAGTACGTAATAAATCTTTCATGTGGATTGTTAGTTGTGGAGTCTACCGTGCCGATGGACCTTAGTAGATTCTAATTGGATTTGAATAATTAGGGTAGCGGCTTGAAGCCTCGTGATTATATAATATTTTTGAAGGAATCTAATGATTGAAGTGTTGAGTTGCAAATTGGGTAAATTGCATTCTCTTGAGGATTTGGTTTACTCGTGAGGTTAGTGATGTCGAGCTGCGAGCGACCTTTGAATTACCAATGAATGAGAGATAGGTTTGGAGTTCGTCCCTCTCTTTCCCCTCGAATTAACCCTTGCTCAATCTGATACTCTTCAATCCTTCCCCTTTTTGGTCCATTTTACTCGTTGATCGTACCTCTTAGCATCGTGATTTGCGGACTTAAGGTTCGAGTCGCGCTATGTACGTATAATATCTTGTTATTTTGAATTTATCCTTGATAAAACTTCAAAATTTTCCTATTGTATTTCCAATCTAATGTTTCACCGAAGTTTTAAAGATGAATTTTGTACCTCCTTTTTGGAGAAAATAGATTTCTTTCGCTTTTGTATTTGGATTTTTGCGTTTGGTTGGATGTTTGGACTTGTTATTGGAGACGTCTGGTGACTAGTCCTGCGCTTACTAACGTTTGTTTTGAATTTCGATTTCATTATTTCTACATTGATCTGATTTTGATAACTAGAGTTCTCGTTCGCGACGGGCACTATTGAGATCCGTAAATAAAGTTTCGCACTTACGAAAAATTTCCTTAAACCATTTTCGAGATGAACCTCGTTTCATAAATGTTTCCCTTATAAAAGTCTTCGTATTAATTTTGAAAATTGATACTTGTCCTTGATACTTTTGGCTTCTACTCTCAAGTTTCGAGGACGAAACTTTTTAAAAAGGTGGGGTGATTGTAACACCCGCAAATGTACCCTATTTTTATAGTAAAAATATTATACGGATACTTTTCAGCGAATTTTAGTTTTAGTCTAGAATTTAATTTTCCGTGTCTATTTTAGCAAATCCGAGTTCGTCTTCGGACTTTACGCGAGATTCCGAGTAAGTTACGTCTTAAGACGCTTATGGGCTTTTTCCCACATTCTTCCACTTACTCCCTCATACTCCCTCAAACCCTAACTCCCTCATTTTCCACTCACTTCTTCTTCTTCATCAAGTAACCACCAAAACCTAGGTTCCATACTTGCTCAATCTCAAAATCGTCACTACTCCTTCATTGCTCGCTCAAATTCACTCAAGTTCGTCTTATTCTTTCCCTCTCATCGTCCTCTATCGGTTTTGGTAATAAAATTACCGTCTTTCTTGCTTTTCAATTTATCCGTCTTTCTCAAAGGTGAATTATATTCTTCTTTTATTATCTAATTGTAGGTGGTGACCTCCAAGACCTCGACAAAGACTACTTCTTGATAGAAGAGGACATCGACGCGGATTGAAGACGCGAAAAGGTAACGATGAAGGGTTACTCGATATCATTTACGTGTTTTAATGTGTTTTCTATGTTAGAAATCGTTTTTAGAATAAGGTTAATAATCATGGGAATTGTGTTGTTGATGATGGTTTTTGTTAGTAGATAATTGATATGAGAACCGATGGTTTGTGATGATAAATGATGATTGTTGTATGTTGATGACAAGACGGAAAAACGAAGATCGCGTGCCTGAGACCAGGACGCTGGCAGCGTTCCCTGGCGCTGGCAGCGTTTCATGTTACGGTTTGTATCTATAGGTTGACTTTAAATATTAATGTTTCGAATATATGATAATCCCTTCGCTTGTATCGCATGTTTTGTGACGATTTTTGATATGTCCCACTTTGAGTCGGTTTTACAAATGTTACGGTTTGAGCACAAATTTTCTATGTGCTTTGTACTCTCATTCCCTTGGCTACCTCCACGTTCATAAGGCTGGAATGTCGGAACGGGGAGTGTATCCTTACTGCTAAATTGCATGTGTTAGTGGGCATATGACCACGTTGTTGGGAGGCGAACGCTTTGCGTTGATCGACCCGGCCGTCAAATGTTGTATATTTGCGAGGTGGTGTCATTGCATGTAGCGTACTAGCTTGACTTTTGACTATAGATCTCTTTCCGCCTCTTTCGTGTGGTTTAGCCGAATTTGGGGTACTCGACGTCTTTGTATGATCGAGTCTTGGATGTGGAATGTCTTATTCTGAGAGTCTGGCAAGGTTTGGACTAGGACCGTATTATTATCGTCGTCCTACCAAAAGGATTAGAGTCTTGTGTGTACAAAACGTCTTATCGTACACGATTCCGGGAAACGTCTTATCCCGTGAACTTGTTTGTCTAGGTCATGTGTATACGAAACGTCTTATCGTATACGGTTCCGAAAAATGTCTTATCCCGAGGGCTTCCATTGGCTTGTCTTGCTATTGTACACGATGCTAGTGCGTGCCATTAACCGTGAGAGAACATGTTGTCATATTCGTATGATTTGATGGTTGTTTGTAAGTTAAATTATACGTGAACATTGAGTTGGACTCTTACATGAAATAGATGATTGACGTGGTTTATATGTCGAGTCTCTATCTTATCAAGTATATGCCGCTAACGGTGAGATGTAAGCCCTAGTGAGTATATAGTTGCCTAAGGGTGTTTTCCCCGAGTCTTTCTATAATATGATGGTTACGGCTTTGTACTTCATGTATCGTTATTCTTATATATTGATTTGCCTATTTATCCTTCTCGTATTTCACATGTATATTTATATATGCATGCTTCTACTTTTGTATTTCTGTTTATGTACGTTTATTGTGATATGGCTGAGAGAACCCGGAGTTACTCCCCACCGACTGTGGCGTTCATGTTTTTCATGGATGAACAGGTTGCTTGATTGGATGGCTTTTTGCTTGTGGTATTTTGGGTTCGGGTGTGAGCTAGCGGGCGTTGGCCTGGATGAATCTCCTCTAGATGTTGTTTAGCTAGTTTGCTAATAACTTTGTTATTTGATAACATTTTGAGAGACTACGTCTCTTGTAGTATATTATACTTTGGTATGTAATTATTGAGATTCCTCGTACTTTTCTAATTGCATGTAAAAAGGTTTTAAAAATACCGTATCTTACGCTATATAAATCACATGCTTGTTATGTTTTATTCCGCATTCGCGAGGGTTGTCACATCACATAATGTTTTTTGTTGGTGAGCCTTTTGATTGCGAGCTTTTTAATAGGAAAAAGAGAGAGTTATATAGAGCAGAGGTTGTAGCGACAATGATATTGAGTGATAAATATGAAAGTAGGAGTGTGGTCCTTGAGCAAATACAACAGCTGAATGAGATGAAGAGTAAAATAATCCAACCTTTGTTGAGAAAAAGGGAAAAAGGTAACAAAAAGAAGAAGGGAGGAAAGGGTGGGAAAAAGAATTTTCACACTCCCAACTCAAAAATAAAAGGTTAGATTCTCCTACAAAATCTTTTATCATATATTTATTTTAATTAAGAAAACTTTGATATAGTTCATGATATAAGCTGCTATATCTGCAAGCTGATAAAAATCTTTTGTAGCCATTATACAAGATGGTTCTGCGAGTGTCTTGGGCAGCAGCAGGCGTGGAGTCTCAGATGGGTTGGAAGCACTTTGGATTGTGGTAGGGGGAATGAGAAAATACTCCTTGTCTCCAAATTTATGAGGAATAATCAAGCCCTTCTTTCAAACATGTTGACTTTGAGAAAATAAGTGCTTGACTACTGCTTTTTGGACGACTACGATTTATCATCAGAGTAAGATCCTATGCATCTTTGATAAATATTAAGCATACTGTTCTTGGTGAAGTGTGATATTGTATATCTTAAACATACTTCATCCGTGATATTGTTCTGCATATGGTGTGATATTTATTTAAATAACGCGTGATATTGTTTCTCAGTATCACAAAACTAAATATTAATTGCAAGATTGTTGATGAAAATGCTTACATTTCTTTTGGAGCAGTGAGGTTGTTGGCCAATTCAGTGAAAAGCAGTACCTGAAGAGAGGGGATATAATGTCGTTGTTGCCAAATGTGCATGTCAATATCGCTGTGATTGAAAGTTGGGCAATAATTCTAAACGACATTTTCAACAAGTTTAATGTTTTTTGGTATTCAACACATGGTAAGCTATTATATTATTTTATATATGTACATTTTCAGAATTCTGAAACAAAACTAGTTTGACGTCATAAACACGAAATAGGCTGCTATACACTCTTTGAATGAACAGGAAGTGGAAGGGACAAATGATAAAGGAAATGATAAAGAGAAGATATTTGCAGTTTGGGATGACCTTATGTTAAAAAACAACGTTGCATTAAACTATGAGGCAGATATTATATTTATACCGATGGTATGGGAAGACCATTACTTGTGTGTTTGTATAAATTTTAAATGCGACATTGTTGAAGTGCTGGACAACACGGTACATCCAAACTGGGAGAAATCAAAAGTATACATGCTTGCAGATATAGTGGTATGTTTATTTAATAAATATGAAATGGTTTAACATTTGATTTTGTGGTTAATGATTGTTGGTTTATGAATAATCACTAGTTTCATAAAGAAAGAAAACAGCAAATTAGTATCTACAAAAATGTGATATTCTTAGACAAGCTATGTGATATTGTTAGACCAACTATGTGTTATTGTTAGACCAGATATGTGATATTGTTGCAAGTTGTTCCCATTTTATATTCTCGTATGAAGAAACATTAATGATTGTTGGTTTATAAATAATCACTAGTTTCCTATTATTTAATAGGCTTCATACATGAGTGACTACCTAGAAGATAAGGAGGTACCAAGAGCAGAAGAGATAATTGATTTTGAGATTGTCAATGTCGGCTTTAAATGGCAAACTGAAGAGCTAAACAATACCGAATCTGGAAATTTCTTAATGATGCACATGATTCGGTACGAGGGGGAAATATTTGAAGCAGACTTGGAGCACAAGGTATCTAGGAAATACTATTGGGGAGAAATTGTAGCGTCCTTGCTTTTAGCTGATATAAATGAGAAAAGGTCAGCTTTGCTCCATAATGTTAACCAGTTCAAAACTCGGAAAGGCGAAGTGTGGGAACTCCTAAGGAAAAAGAAGAGAATCAAGGGGCCTCCTAGAAAGAAAAAAGGAAAGGAAGCACATGTTCCTGTCGAGAAGGAGAATCCTGTTGAGAAGGAGAACCCAAAGATTGATACTAAAATGCCGATACTTCGCAACACTCCTAGGAAAAGGTACAAGTGTGACACCCTCAAATTTGCGGAAAGAAAAAAAAATAATTTAAATACATAACGAAGGGTGTCATAAATAAAAAGGTTCATTACAAAAGAAAATTTATATTATACATAAGAATTCTACAAGACGGGAGACATCTCTCCCGTATAAATACGAAATAAAACAGTGTATAATAATATACAATCCTAAAGAACCGAATATAGGTCCAAGGTAAATACTTCGCTCGCTAGCTCGTCAATGTACCCAATGTATGCATCACAAACCTGCCAACCGCATTAAATATAAACACGGAAGCCACAGTCAGTGGGGAGTAACTCCGAGTTCTCCCAGCCACGAAATGTCGAGTTTAATAAAACATGAATAACATAAAAGAGATGTATATGGAAAATACAAAACCTTAAACCTACATAAGATATGCTTTTCTGTTATGAAACAGATAACTAACATATAACCTATCATATGAAAGCTATCATGTGAAACCGATAATAAAATATAACAAGAGGTAGGGAAGCTGGTATGCTAGCTCAGAGGTTACCCTGTAACGTGGCCATGATACACTCAAACCCTAATCAACACGTCATCATGTGAATCAGTTAACAATCGGTAATCCAAACTCTATCAATCTTAGCCGGCTTGCATCTCACCTTCTAAAATTCATAGAATCATCAAACATGAAAGACCAATACTTCTACAAACAGGCATAAGTTCTTAGGACAGTCAATAGAAGACTTCTGTAACTCGAGTCTATACCACGAGGTATGATATACTTAAATATTTAGGCTCAGCGGTCACTCCGGTAACATGGCCCAAATACCAAGCACACATCTAGGCTCAGCGGTCACACTAATGACATGGCCCAGATCCAAAGCACATATCTTAGCTCAGAGGTTCCTCTCAGAAACATGTCCAAGATACGACTCAACCCTAAACCTAGACTGCGCAGACCCAGAGAAATGCGAAGATCCATCGCATCCAAGACCCATGATACAATCACATGAGTACACCCTAAGAAGATCCATCAAAGGGGTTGGCTAGTACTTAACCTGGCTCCATTTCCCAAAGTGGAAACAATGGCAGCCATACCCCGACTTGGATATAAACCCACCAAGCCGGGACACAGAAGCTATCAAGCCGCAAACTCCATATACTCGTTAAAGATAGTACGGGCCTATCAATGTCATGGTCCAAGATACTCATTTAGAATTAGAATGGTCAAGACGCCATATACTCATAATTCTCTATGGGTACTTAGTCAACACGACACCAACCATATAATTAAACAGTCACGGAAAAAACATCCTATCATGTGACTAATTGCATATAAATCATATTCAAATATCATATCGCCTCATATCTACTAAGGCTCATTCATTCTTCATTAAAATAAAACCTTACCTGAAGACAAATCCCCGACCCGAGTCCCGCGACGGGTCATCAGTCAACCGGGGCTGACTAGATCTTAGTTTGACCAAACCCGTTTGGTCAAACCGGCTAGAAACAGAGTCTTAGCCCTCGAGGCTTGAACATAAGAATATCACATTCATTTCATGTTATTTCATTCTATTTCTAACATGTGAATTATTAAAATCATACGAAAACCCGTTTAACTTAACGGATATCAATTTAAACTACCATCTCGTATTATAATTTCTAACATGTGAGAAATAGTAATTTTATAAAAAACCTTTTTAATTAAATATTTTACTTATTAATATTTCTCACTTGCTAATTATTACAAAACGCGATAAAAATAACGATAACTCAAAAACCGTCACAAGTCCCAAGGTGGGACCCACGGGCTGATTTTGGGCCAACTTGACACGGGCCTGGACTGGGCCCCACGGCCTGTTTTGGGCTGTTTTGGCTTTTATCAACTTTAACTAAAAACCGTTTCCTAATATTTCCCGCATGCTTTAACATAATTAAAACCCGTCAAAACAACAACATAACAATCAAACATCGACACAACCCAAAGACCAAAACCCGAACCCACCATGGACCAACCCAGACCGGGTCTGAACCGGCCTGGACCGGCCTGGTTTGGACCGGTTTCCAGCCCCAAAACAGCCACCCTACACGGTTTTCCCCAACCACAAACACCAAATTATTTCCAACATGCTTTTAATTAACAACATCCATTTTAAACATCCAATTCATCCATCATGCATACAAAAATCATGATTTTGAAGAAACCATAAAAATTTGTCAAGAACACTAACATGTTTATAAATTCATACAACATAATAAAATCAACAACTTATCATGTTACTACTAAAAATCCATAAATCATAATAACATGCATAAAAACAAAAGATGAACCAAAAATAAAAGAAACAAAAACTATGTAACATATATTCGTCGAGTAACTCGGAATCGTTACCTTAGCTAGTAAAATCAATTAGCACCAAAATAAGAAGTAAAAAAAATAAGAAACCCGTCTTCTAATCTTCTCCTAAAATATACGAGTCACCAAACTCGTCTTCAAAATCTTCCCCTATAAGAAATGACAAGAAAAACATTATTAGAATTAAAACTTGATTTTCCATAATTAAAGTGTTGAAAACGATTTTGTCGGAATTGAAATAAACCGTACTTGAAGATGGAGAGCGAAGAGGAGATTCTAGAAATATAAGTTAGGACGGATTTAATTAAGAAATGAAGGTTTTATGATGATTTTGCTCAAGAACGACGAAGAACAAATGAAGAACGACGAAGAACGAATGAAGAACGATGAAGAACGATTAATTAGATCTTAATTTGATTGATTGTTAAATGAAAAGTTGTTGGTGAGTAATGAAAAGAAAGAAAATATCAAGGCTTAAGAGGGGAAAAAGAGACGTGTGAAATGGAGAGGAATCGGGTCTGTTTTTACGCGATTTGCGGAGTTTAAGTTGACAGACCGATAAAGTTACAAATATCTTAGATATTTTTATTAGTTTAATCATATTAATTAAAAGATCTAATATGAGTGGAAAAAAAGTGACATGGGGCGTATGACTCATGTCAAAGTCGAGTTTCGGGACTTAAGTTGACCCGGGAATAGTTAAATGACGTTTGGGTTAAAACCGTAAAATTATTCTTTAAATTCCGAATAAATTCAAAATAATTATATTAAATTATGATAAATCTAAATAAATCTTAATAAAAATAAATTAAAATTTATTATTTTTCAAATATAATTTCGGTCTTTAAAATTACGAGGCGAGTCGGGAAAAGTCAACGAAAGTCAAAGTCGACTTAAAAAGTCGAGAAAAGTCAAAGATGACTTAAAAGTCAAGAAAAGTTTATGACGACTTAAAAGTCAAGAAAAGTCAATGACGACTTTTAAAAAGTCAAGAAAAGTCAAAGACGACTTAAAAGTCAAGAAAAGTCAAAGATGACTAAAAACGGTCTTTTCATGAAATCTCTCAGAAATTCCAAATACGAACGCGGAATTTCAAAATACGACTCGAAACAATAAATTCTATTTTAAAAACTTAAGTTCTACTGAAAAGTGTTAGTAAATATTTTTACTAGAAAAATTGGGTACTTTTCGGGTTGTTACAATCACCCCTCCTTTTAAAAAGTTTCGTCCTCGAAACTTAGAAGAAGGAAAGTAACATATATGTAGGTCAATTCAAAACTGTTAAGAATATCCTTGTAATAAAAATACAGGGTCTTATCAATGAAACGGAAGGTTCTCGTCGGCCGTCAAAAACCTCGTCGTCCAAATCAAAGACTTAAAAGATACATTTTCGCATCAATAAATGAGAAAACTAGTTATCGAACGTCTCCAATAACAAGTCTCAACACTCCTTGACGGTAAAATACTTGAAATCATAAAACATTTCTAAAAACTTTTAATTAAAAATTTCATAGTAAGGATAATAACTCTACTATCTATGCCTAAAATTTCTAACTAAAGCTTCTAATGATCTTCCTATCAGAACTGATATTCGATAGAAGGAACGGAATATTCGAAAGAATAAATCGAATAGACAGAGAGAAAAGAGAGGAATGATTCACAAAAACAATTCGAATGTCGATCGCAACCTGACCACACTAACTGTACAAGCAAACTAATCCTCAAAAGAGTGTAATATACTCTCAACATTTTCAATCATCCGATTTCTACCAAAAATATTTCATAAGCATGACACATCGAGTAACAACTCCCAATTATTCAAATTCAATTAAAATCTTCTAAGGTCCATCGGTACGGTAAACTCCATAGCTAACAACCCATGAAAGATTCATTACGGACTCTAATCTTCTTAGCTCCATCAAAACTCTTATTGAAAACCACCATCCAAATATTTATAATTTGGGAAACAATGCCGCTAACAACCCCAAAGTAAAGGAGACTTACTATGAAATCCTTTGATCCAATTTATTCCAAAATTCATTATCTTAAGTTATTAACAATTAACTTTCTCACCTTCAAAAGTTAAAACACAACTCCTCAAAAGAGATTAGTCACCCAATATCATTTCACTTAACTTTTGCCAATCATAGGGCAATGCGACCGTAAATCAATTTATTTAGCTCCATCAAACACTCAATACATCGGTTTTCGCTTATGACAATATTCCTCAAGTTGTTCATCCTATCCTAATTTCCCAAAGTAATTATTCCCGTTAGGGTCCAACATTTAAAACAACTATTTTTCCAAGTAACCTTTAAAGAACCACTAAAATCCTTAACCACAACAACCAATCACCATTATGCTTAATTCGATCCTCAAAAGAAACGATATTGCAACTTCAAGCTTTCATAGTCTAAAACCGCTAAGAGACTTTCCTCCTAAGTTTATCCTCAAATCCTTATAATCATCTAAACACGGAACTAGCTTAATAGGGTGGTTAGGTACCATATTCGAAACTTCTTATTTACTCCAAAATAGACATATCATAAGCATGGTCTTCCAACCAATACTAAACTTCTAATTCCAAAAGACTAAATTACCAATGAGTTAAGAAGTAATAGCCAACTCATTCGACTTTACACCTTCGAATATCATGAACTATTTACACACAAGTCATGACAAGCTTCAAGCATTAAAATCATTAAACATACCTTACCACACCTTCCTCAAGGATACCAACTCTCACCACCATAGGGTGAAATTAAATCTATACCATTTTCCTCAAATCACAAGTTCATTCTAACAAATACTAATATTCCACAAAATTCAAAGTTCTTCCGACTAAGTATAATATACCGCATACAAATGGGTGTGACATCCATACCAATGTTACAAGAGGAAGGTAAGAATACCAATGGTATAATGGAGGAACTATTAAGAGTAATTTCCAAGAGGTAAATAGGTTGGAGGAGAAAGAAGCACCTAGATAGAAGGAAGAGGGCAAAATATTATAAGGACGAGAGAATTCATAGATGAAGAAGGAATTCACTTCAATTAGGCTTATAACTCTTCAAATCTTCGGTAGAGGATACTCCTTCTAGGTAACACATATTCCACCCTAAGGCGTAATATTGCTCCTAGCAATTTGGCTAGCCACTCAAGCATAGCCTCCTTGGCAATTGTCTTCTCTATGAGGAGGGACCTGGTTGGCACTAACAATGATCTCTTCTACACGAGGTCCAACCATCTTCATAAGAGACAAAACACATTAAGTTACTCCTAACAATTAGCATAAACAAATAGACTACAACATAAATCCTAATCTACCCATCTTACCCTTCTATCTCACAAGTTTATTATTTATTAAGGTCAAGTGATTTATGCAAGGGTACACAAACGTGCGTCGGGAGCAAAATAGCTCTGATACCAACTGTGACACCCTCAAATGTGCGGAAAGATAAAGAAGTAATTTAAATAAATAA
>JAIUZE010002876.1:0-38598 GCA_022085475.1 Heliosperma pusillum | reverse complement strand
TCAGCGAATATGCCGTGATCTCTGATATAATTATATCCATTTGTCATCTTACCGGCTTGACAACCGTCTTTTTGAACGCAGTCCACAAGTTCTTGTTCCGAGAATGAGACTAGGTTTCCGGTCTTGATTTTGTATATCCCTTCTACTGCCGCGACTGATGCAAATGCCCAACACGAGCCTACAGTAATCGTAATCAAATATAATCAATTGATTGGGCGTCATCTATAAAAGAATTCTTAGATAACGTATTAGACCGTCTTACATAAGAATATGTGATTACGACATAACGAGACATAAGTGACGGTATTGGTTGGTTGTACTTGTATAAGTCATTTTTTTTTTATGCAAAAAGAGTTAATTACAATGGTATTTTGTGTTATAATTTTGTTAGTAAGAATATATGGACATATCTCTTGGCATGAAATTCGAATAAAGTTAACTATCCCAGTATTGACTCGACCTATATAAGATATTTCTAAGATCTTTATTGAATAGTTAACAAATTTGGTTTGCTTAGAACATCCACATTGAAGAAGTGGAATGAATTTTTTTTCAAAGTAGGGTTATTGGGACAATTAAATCTCGCTTTAGGGTTGTTTTGAAACTATTTCTCGCCAATGGGTCCACGTCATCACTTTTTATTTTTTTTGCCAGAATTGAGGTAAATCGCTATGGGGCATAGCGAATTTGCCATTTATTCTTAACTCACACAAAGCAGAAAGTACGCGTAAAGGCGGATCAAAATTTTTGGGGTAAATCGCTATGCTGCAAAGCGATTTAGGTTGTATATATAAAAAAAATTGGTTCACTCTCTCTTCTATAACTCGTGAATTTGTTCCCAAAAACAAATCCCCAAATTTGAAACCCTAGAAAATCCGAAACCTACCAAAACTTCTCAAATCATAACCCTTTTCTACATAAATTTACACAAGTTAACAAGTAAGAAGCCCTCTTCTTCCTATCTAAACGAATAGGTAAGATTTATTGTTGTTTTGGCAATTGTTAATGTTGAATTAGTTACTAATTACAATAGATTGTTTGTTTTTAGTAATTATTGCTAGAAATTAGTTAATTAGTAGCTTAAGTGTTGTTAATGTTTTGATTTTAGTTGTGTGATCATAATAATGGAGGTAAATAATTATCCTTTAACATGTTGGTGGAGTGGTGATGTTGTTGAAGAGGGGGAAAGTGTTACTTATAAAGGAGGTTGTGAAACCTTTATTATTGTCAATAGTAGCTTAAATTTTAGTGATCTTAAGAGTGAAATTTATGATGCATTAGAAATTGATCCTACAAAATTTGAGCTAAGTATTAGGATGAAATTTCCATGTGTAAGAGGTTATAAGTTGTGTTGTTTGAATAATGATAGAAGTTTAAGAGCATTGTGGGCTAGTGTGTGTCAATCGAAAGCGGCTTCTATGGATTTGTACTTAGATTTGGTACCTATTGCTCCCTCTAATGAAATTGTCCAACCTTCTCCTTTTTCATTTAAAAATATGATTAGTCAAGTCGAGAATCCTAATTGGTCAAGTGTGTCCTTGGGTAATAATAATGTTGATGAAGGTGATATAGATTGTAATATTGAAGGGGATGAGGTTGAGGGGGATGTCGAGGAAGAGGATGCTATGTTGTTAATTGTTGATGATGATGATATTGATACAGACCTTGTTTCTCTTGGTGTTCCCAATAGTGAATTTACTAAGCTTCATCAATTTGACGAAGATTATATAAATAGTTGGTACAAATCAAAGGATGCCTCTTTTGTAAATGGTGGTGAGTTTATGGTGGGACAAGAGTTTGCAAACAGAAAAGTGTTGCGTGAAGTTGTAATAGCATATAATGTGAAAAGAAACCAAATTTCTAAAACGGTTGAGTCAAGATCTAACACTATTAGTTACAAATGTGGAGGAAAACTAAACCCTTGTAGTTGGTATCTTAGAGCTACGCGAAAAAATCTTGCTTTAGATGTCTTCACAATTGTGTCTTATAAAGGACTTCACGAAACAACTTGTGTTGTTAAGAAACCATCTCGTGATCACCCCAATTTGAAAAGAGAGTTTCTTAGCAATGCCATAAAGCCTTTTGTAGAAGTCGATTGGGGGGTGAAAGTGCAATTACTTAGAGCGGCAATAACCAAAGAATTTAATTTCACGATATCTTATGCGAAGGCATGGGCCGCCAAACAAAAAGCAATTGCGGACCTTTATGGGTATTGGGAGGAATCTTATGCCTATCTTCCTCGATATCTCGACGCTCTAAAATCGTCAAATCCGGGAACCGTTGTTGTTTTTGTTAATGACCCAAGTGACAAACCCAATAGTGAGCAATTTAATCGCGTGTTTTGGGCTTTTGGACCTTCAATTAGAGGATTCCCCCATTGTAGACCCATCATCACAATAGACGGTACTCATCTTTATGGAAAGTATCGTGGTGTTTTGTTGATAGCCATGGGAGTTGATGCGAATGAACAACTTTTTCCATTAGCTTTTTCTATTGTTTAGAAAGAGAGTTATAATACTTGGAGATGGTTTTTAGCTTGCATAAGAGGCTCAGTTACACAACGTGAAGGTATTTGTGTTATATCCGATAGACATACTGGGATTCTAAAAGCTATGGTGGAAGTGGGTAGTGGGTGGGAGGAACCTTTTGCTTTTCATAGATATTGTATTCGTCACCATGCATCGAACATAAACAAGATGTTCAAAGATACAAACTTGAAGGGGGCTTTTACAAAAACTGCTTTTGAACATCAACTTCGAAAGTTTGAGAAAGGAATGCAAGGTATAAGGGCAATAAACATGAAAGCCAAGGCTATGTTGGAAAGGATTAATTTTAGAAAATGGTGTCTTGCGCACGATGGTGGTAAACGATATGGTCTAAAGACCACAAACATGTGTGAATGTTTTAATGGTGTCTTAAAAGGGGTGAGATTTCTCCCTATTCAAGCACTTGTTAAAGCCACTTTCACAAGAGTGAACAAGTACTTTGTTGAGAGGAGGGAGATTGCTAGGTCAAGGTTGACTAATGGTTTCATATGGGCCGATAAAGTCATGGCGAAAATAGAAGATAATGATGATATTGCCGCGCATCACGAGGTAACTTGCTACGATTTGCAAAGGGGGCTCTACGAAGTTGTTACCAAACGTGGAAATCGGCAAGGAACCAATGCGAGGCATAGTCATACAATTCTTCTTTCACAAATAACATGCACCTGTAACAAGTGGCAAAACCTCCATTATCCATGTTCACATCTCATGGCGGTATGCCGGGAACATTCGATCGACTCAGACCAATACGTTGATCCTTTATATTCTAGTGGGGAGTATCTCGGATCGTATCGCGCTTCTTTTCACCCAGTTCCCGATGAAGGTTATTGGAAGCCTTGGCGTGGTAAAGTTCTCACCCCCAAACCCTGAACTAAAGCGTGGTGAAGGCAGACCAAAATCAAAGAGAATTCTAAATGAGATGGATGAGGTTGTAAAACAATCTGTGACGTGTAGTTTGTGCAATACAAGTGGTCATAACAAACGTTCATGTCCAACTTCTATACCATCGGGGTAACTTAAATATATTTGTTTTGTTTATTCTATTCTATGTTATATGTTTACCAACATTTGTTGATCCTTTGTCTTAATTTTTTTTTTTCATTTGTTGTAGGTCAAGAGATGGAACCGAGTCCTTTCAACCGTAGTGTGCTTACTCTACAAGATCAACATAGAAGTAGTTGTATAGGGGAAGGAGAGGTAACCTAAGAAAAATATTTGTATTTATTTCATTTCTCTTTTATTCAAACTTTTGTTACTTTATTAACCTTATGTTTTATGTGGATTTTTTTTTTGAAGGATTGGCCTGCTTTGGTGTGTAGAAATCATCTAAGGTTGAAAGAGGCGTTCACGGTTCCAGATGCCGTTGCCAATTTCATAAGTGGTACGCAATTTCATGGAATTCATAGACTATCTTTTGTTGGCATTCACCCGGATTTCATAACCGCTTTAGTTGAGAGATGGAGACAAGAGACTCACATGTTTCATTTAACAGTGGGGGAGGCTACTATAACATTACAAGATGTGAATGTCTTGTTGGGTCTTAGGGTTGATGGGTTGCCAATCACGGGTCAAGGGGATTTAGCTTGGGGTGATTTAGTGGAGCATTACTTAGGATTTAGACCGTAAAACTCGGAAACTGAGACTTGGCTAAAAGGATCAACCTTAAAACTAAAGTGTCTTAAGCGTTTCCAAGTTTTGCCAAATGACGCTAATGAGTTCACACTTCATCAATATGTTAGGGCATACTTATTGTACTTGATTGGAACTACTCTTTTCCCCGATAAAACTGAAAATAAAGTATCCATTATTTTTTTGCCACTTTTGAGTGACCTAACTAAGTTGGATGACTATAGTTGGGGTAGTGGAGTTCTAGCTTGTCTTTACCGCAACTTGTGCTCGGCTAGTAGAAAGGGTTCTCTCAATATTGGAGGTTGCTTGATACTTCTTCAATTATGGTCTTGGGAGCGTATATCCATTGGTCGACCTAAGACTATCCGTTCACGGGTTGAAGCACAGGTTGGTGTTGAATATCCTTTGGGGTCTCAAATGGTAGTTGGTGTTGATCCTTTAGGATGTCGGTGGCTTAGAGTTGATAGGAGGTTTACGGACCATCTTCAGGGGTTGGTTACGTATAGGCACGCCTTTGATACCATGACCGATACCATGTTTAAGTGGCAACCCTATACTCTCAATATCCTTGCTCTTCTTCCGCCTATATGTACCGAGGATACAGAGACTTGGATTGTGAAAACACCTTTAATTTGCTTTGAAGTTGTTGAGTGGCATTATCCGGAAAGAGTAGTTCGGACAATTTGGTTATCATCCGGAAGTGCCACAGGGGCGTGACACGGATACCGACTTGCATGATATGGACCGTAGAATGAAAAAGAAGAACTATGAACACTTGCACCGTCACCGCATTGATTGGTGGATGAACCGCAAGCGTCATATGTTGCCACCCGGAAACCCTTATAGTGGTCATATAAGTTATAATGACCCTTATATGAAGTGGTATCGTGATCACACCCGTCTCATCATTAGCCCACTTAGTTCGACAACAGAGAGGATCTATGAAGCTAACCATGATTACTACCCCACCGCGGCGGATTATTCATTACTCGTAAGTTATATAACTCTTATATTTTTTATCTTCATATTACAATACATATTTCAATTATTTGGTTGAGGTATTAATTTATTAGCTCATTTTACAATACAGACCCAAGGACATGTGTTCAACTACAACCACTCTTCCAACATGCTTGCCCAAATACCCGATGATGTGCCACTGACTCATGTAAAGATGTTGCAAGCTATGCAAGCAATGTCACTTCAATCGCTCCAAGGCACAAGGCAAGCTCATCTAATCCAACAACATGAAGAAGAAGTTTTTACACAAGACATGGAAGAAGAAAATGAGGAGGATGAGGTAGCTCCACGATATAATCTTCGTCGTACGGGGGGGAGAGTTAACCAAGAGCAAGAGGATGAGCCCGAAGGATCTAATTCACAAAGGAAGACAAAAAGAACCCGGTCCCGTAGAGTTTAGTTGTGTGTTTGTATGAACTATCTACCCTTTTTAATGTATTTCAAAGACTTGCTTATGTAGTGAATTGAATTTGGTGGTTTGTATGAACTATTTACTCTTTTTAATGTATTTCAAAGACTTGTTTGTGTGTGAATTGAATTTGTTGGTTATATTGCGTGTTTTATATGCAGGTTTTAATAATGGAACAAGTATGAGAAAAGAGTATAATGCAGGTTTGTTACTTTTTTTTTTCAATGCAGGGCAAAGTCGTGGTGGGGGGTAGCGAATTAGGTTAAATCGCTACTGGGGATAGCGATTTAGCCCCAATTCTTACGTTCCAAATTTGGCAGAACCTTCTGCTTTGTCTGAGTCTGGGATAATTAGCAAATTCGCTATTCCCCATACGATTTTACTAAAAAATCAGTAAAATCGCTATGCCTCATAGCGATTTATCTAATTCTTACGTTCCAAATTTGGCAGAACTTTCTGCTTTGTGTGAGTTAAGAATAAATGGCAAATTCGCTATGCCCCATAGCGATTTTACTGAAAATCAGTAAAATCGCTATGCCCCATAGCGATTTACCTCAATTCTGGCAAAAAAAAATAAAAAGTGATGACGTGGACCCATTGGCGAGAAATAGTTTCAAAACAACCCTAAAGCGAGATTTAATTGTCCCAATAACCCTACTTTGAAAAAAAATTCATGAATATATAGAAATTAATATATAGAGTTAATACATAATAGATTCGTTTTGTAATATTTTAACCTAATAGTCGTAATTTCTTAGTAAAATTTTGAGAATTATTTTGTAAGCTACGTTTGAGCTAGGATTAAACTCGTGCAAAAATCTACGTATTGTGCTTTTTAAGTTACTATTATACTAAATGTAACAAAATGTTAAAACTTTATACTCTCTATCTACATGCCCATTTACATTGTTGTGATTTTTTTTTCTTTTGGGTGACTTAAGAAAAAATAATAAAATTGAATTGCTTGGTAATTTGTAAAATTGTACCATATTACTTAGCAAATTTAGAAATAAGGGCAATAATTTTGAGATATATTTTGAGAGAAAGGGATAATATAGTTGGGATGAAGGGGCATGATATATTAATATCGTACAATGAGGAGAATAGGTTATTTGGCGGATATAAATTCACATTTAAAACGACACTATATATCCATTTTAAACTTAAGACATGTTAAATAGTTAAAATAAAATAAAAGGAGAATGCATATGGAAAAACAACCTATTTGTCTAATATGCACAAATGAGATTATATTTAAATTGTTTTTATGAATACACCTGATTTAAGAGAGACTAATTGTTTAGCTGAAAAGTATAAATATTATTACTCTTGAAAATGTTGTTTAAACAAATTGAAATCAAAAAGAAAAAAAAACAACCCGGAACATGAAATAGAAATATATAAAGCATGTAGTAGTAAAAAAATAAACAATAAGTCTTGCTTGTGACGGGGCGACCCGTCGCAAGCTTGCGACGGGTCAAATCGCCCTCACAAAGAGCAAGTGGCAAGGCAAGTGGGGGGCTCCATTTGCACCCCACTTTCCCCCCACTTGCTCTTTGTGAGGAGGATTTGACTCGTCGCAAGCTTGCGACGTGTCGGTCCATCACAAATGAGAACTTGTGAAAAATAAATTAGCCAAATACTCAAGTACTAACTAATTGTGCAGTTATTTCTATCTTTAATTAATTCATAGGACTCAAATCACTCAATACAAATTATTGACTGGGGCCTCTTTTTTCTCTTTATTCTTTAATTTAAGAACCAATGAAAAAGCCTAAAAAGACTAAGCTTTTATATATATATATATATATAGGGAGATTATGAACAACATAAATTCTAGAATACATGTGAAATATATATATATAGGGAGATTATGAACAACATAAATTCTAGAATACCGTTTCACATCGTGAGACGGTCTATTTCTAGAAAAAATAATTCATTTATTGATGTGAATAAATGAATAAAAGAGTACTTTTTATAAAAGTGGAATATCTTACATTGTGAGACCGTCTCACAAAAGAACTACAGTTGTATAGAGTACTATGTGCATCAATCTCATGTCAATATGTCATGATATAGAGTTATAAGTAATAATTCTCATTTCAAACTGATTATTCCGTCTAAAGGTTTCAGACGGCCTTATATGACCATTTTTATAGTAAAATGTAACCATTTAACGACAAAATGTTATAACTAGTGTTTGTTATTCGTGTAACTTTTTTGTCAAAAAGTGATAACACTAAAGGGTCATATATGACTCGTCTGAAGCCTACTCACGAAAATGAGCGTCTGAAGAGAGACGTCTTGGTTAATTATATATTAACTTCTGTCCTTTGTTTTAGATAAAAGAAGGGATGATATATGCCACTCCGAAATTACTAACGCCACTCATATTTGTGAGACGGTGAATAGTAATATTCATATACTTATCTTATAATTGTTGTGGCATTAACAAAAATGGTAGTGGCATTATCAGTTCCCTAAAAGAATTCGAAGAAAAAGGTAGATCTTAATTTTGAAACATAAAATAAAGATAAAAGGAATTTAAATGAGGAAAATGACTACATCACCTTATCATCTACATTCTACAACCTAATTATTGTAAATAATACAAAGCTTAATAATTTTATTAACTGTAAGTTTACAGAATATATAGTACTATGGTAGGTATAAACATTTGATGTGAACACAAACACATTTACAGTAGGAATATTATTGTATATCAATTAGGGGGAGTGATATGTGGAGCTAATTGAGGGATTGTATATGATTGTGTAGATGTAGAGAATAATGCCATATTTGTGTTAAGTTGATTGAGCAGCATCTTTTGTTTCCTAAATACGCTCCCGCAAGATGGACGGGCGAAGCATTAGACCAATCTTGGATGACAGGTTGTGGAACCGGAACTTGAGTAGGGGTTTGGTTAGTGTATCGGCAAGTTGATCGTCGCCGTTGATATGTTGAATTCGAACGGTTTGTAGCTGGACTTGTTCGCGAACAAAATGGAAGGTGAGTGCTAGGTGTTTGATTCGAGAATGGAAAATGGGATTGGCGGAGTAGTTGACAGCGCCAAGGTTGTCACAAAAGATGGCTGGAGGGGATGTTTGCGTGAGGTTTAATTCGGATAGTAGGGACTTTAACCAAAGGAGTTCAGCGGTTGTATCGGCTATGGCGCGGTACTCGGCTTCAGTTGAAGAGCGAGAGAGGGCGCGTTGTTTTTTGGAGGACCATGAGATCGGATTTTGACCAAGAAAGACAATGAACCCAATAGTGGAGACATAGTCGTCTTTATCTCCGGCCCAGTCGGCATCACAATATGCGTGTAGGCGGAACGGTGTGTTACGATGAAGGCAAATTCCAAGATGTAAGGTCCCTGGAGGTAACAGAGGAGGCGTTTTAGTGCTGTCCAGTGATGAGCAGTAGGGTGAGTAAGAAATTGGGCTAGCTTATTGACGGGGTAGGCTATATCGGGACGAGTGAGGGAGAGGTATTGTAGGCTTCCGACTAAGGCTCGGTATTTGGTTTCATCTTCGATTGGGTGATCATCAAGTCGTGTGTGGGGCGGATGGGGCAGCATGGGAGTGGATGTGGGTCGGCATTCGGACATGTTATGGCGGGCTAGGATGTTGGAAATGTACTTCGTTTGATTGAGATGCAGTCCGTTCGGCATAGGAGTCACTTCCATGCCAAGGAAATGGGATAGGGGACCTAGGTCCTTGAGGGAAAACCTGCGAGAAATGTTAGTAATAAAACTTTCGACCACAGTTGATGACGGCCCTGTAATAATTATGTCGTCAACGTAGACAAGTGCGTAAAGTTGTACATTTGAATGATTATAAATAAACAATGAAGAGTCAGATAAGGAATTAGTAAAACCATAGGATAAAAAGTAGCGTTTGAGTTCGGTATACCAAGCTCTCGGGGCTTGCTTGAGGCCATAAATGGCTTTACTTAATTTGCATATATGATTAGGCATGTCGGGGTTAATGAAACCGGGTGGTTGGATCATGTAGACGGATTCTGTTAGGGTGCCTTGTAGAAAGGCATTATTAATATCAAGTTGACGCAACAACCAACCGTTCGTTATGGCAAGGGATAGTATGAGGCGAATAGTGGTGGGTTTAATTACGGGGGTGAATGTTTCGGAGTAGTCAAGGTCGGGTCGTTGGTGAAAGCCTTTGGCTACGAGGCGTGCTTTGTGTTGCTTGAGGCTACCATCAGGGTTATATTTAATGCGAAAGACCCATTTACAGCCGATAATGTTGGGAACGGAATTAGGAGGGACGAGGGACCATGTTTTATTTCGGGTAAGGGCATCAAACTCAGCTTGCATTGCGGCTCGCCACAAGGGATCGATTAAGGCCTGTTTCACAGTGGATGGAGTAAGGGAAGGAGTTGGTACTTGGGCTAGGCGAGCATATTTCAGGTTGGGTACACGGATGTCGTGTTGTAGGCGTGTTGTGGGTCTAAAGGAGGGAGGTGGTGGGGACGGTGGTGGTGGTGGGGGGGTAGAGCAAGGGGGCAGGAAGGTTGAGGGAGGTTGGCGGGGGGCAGGAGAGGCAGCAGTACACGGGGAAGGGGTGGACAGCGTTGTGGCAGGGGGGTTGAAAGGGGAATGCAGAACAGGGGAGGGCTGGGCAGAGGAGGGGGTGACGTTGGGTACGGAAGTGTGAGCAGGGAGTACGGGGATGGTGAATTTACACCAATTTGTGGGGGATATAGATTGAGGAGGTGAGGGAGTTTTAAGGAGGGTAGAATAGGGGAATTGGTCATCGATAAAGCGGACATGACGGGAGGTATAGACACGTGAGGTTGTCGGGTCAAGGCAAAGGTAAGCACTTTGGGTGATTGAGTAGCCAATGAAGACACATTCTTTTGAGCGGGGTTGGAGTTTGTGATCGGTGTAAGGGCGCAACCATGGGAAGCATTAACACCCAAAGTTGTGAAGTTTATGGATGTTGGGTTCTTGTTTGAATAGAGTAGAGTAAGGTGATCGATTTTTGAGAGTTGTTGTGGGAAGACGGTTTATTAAATAGACAGCGGTGGCAAAGGCGTAGGGCCATAGAGAGGTGGGAAGTTGAGCGTGGGAGAGTAGGGATAGACCCGTTTCGACAATGTGTCGATGGCGTCTTTTCGCAAAGCCATTGTGCTCGGGTGTGTGAGGCGGGGACGTGAGGTGGGTGATGCCGTTTAGGTGTAGATGGGACGTGAGTTTTATGAATTCACCGCCATTGTCGGAGTAGAATTGTCGTATTGGTTTATTGAAGTATTTTTCAACTATGGCACGAAATTTAATAAATGTAGTTTCGGTGTCGGATTTTTGTTTTAGAGGATATAGCCATATATAGTGTGTGTAATGGTCAACGAATATAACGTAGTATTTGTAGGACTCGGGGGATGTAATTGGTGATGTCCATAGGTCGGAGAAGACGAGATCGAGAGGGGATGTTGACAGTAGAGTCTTTTGGCTGAATCGAAGCTTATGACTTTTATTCAAATTGCAGGAAATACATTGTGGAAAAGTAGTAAGACGTAAATTAAATTTGGAATTAATAAGTTGGAGAGTTTTATTGGAGGGATGGCCCAGTCGATGATGCCACGAGGCTTGAGTCGGGGAGATGGCAAGATTGGCGTGAGGGGTAGGCGGGTTCCAGATGTATGATCCGTCAATAAGTGGGCCTTGTAGAAGGACCGCTCCCGTCGGGATTGCCTTTATACAGAAAGAAGATGGTAAGAATAAGGCATAAGCGTTGTTATCAGTGCAAAATTGAGATATAGAAAGCAATTTACGGGATATAGCAGGGACATGTAGAACATTGTTAAAGTGAAGAAAATTAGAGTTGTGAGAGAGGGAGAAGGAACCAGAGTGAGTAATGGAGAGTGCAGAACCATCTTCGATTACGAGATCGTCCGGACCTTCATACGGTTGATGAAGAGATAAGGTATTGAGGTCGTCTGTGATGTGGTGGGATGCGCCACTGTCAACAGTCCATGAGTGCGCAGGATGAGGGGTTGGATGAGAGGCGGAGTGAGCTTGCGGGGTTGGTCCTGTTGGCTGGCGGGTAGGGAATATAATGTTGGGGTATTTTGCTTTGAGATCACGACAGTCAGAGGCAACGTGGCCGACAGTATCGCAGAAGTGACACCTTCCTTTATACGGTTTGGGATATTGGTTTGTCTGTTTGGGAGGGTTGTAGTTGGAACGGTTTTGGTGGAAGGAGCGATTGTTAGAGCGGTAGTTGGTGGCGTGAGCAGAGGGCGTGAAGGTAGTGGTGTTGGATGTATTTTTGAGGCGGAGTTCGTGTTGGATTAATTTTTCGTGGAGGGCATCGAATGAGATGGGATTATCGTGTGCTCGAATGGCTTCGATAACGGGTCGGTATTTGTTGTAGTTTAGGCCATCGAGAATTTTTGCGGTGATGTCGTCGAGTTGAGCTAGGTCATCGGTGCACGATTTTATGGCTGTCATGTATTCAGTGATGGTTAAATCATCAGTGTGAGAGATGTTGTCGAGGCGGTCTTTGATTTGGAGACGGTGGCCACGAGACGAGTTGGCGAATGTGCGGGTAAGTGTGGACCAAGCGTCCTGAGATGTTGGGTCATTGGCTATTAAGGCGGCAATGGGAGGAGATAGGGTGCCGGCAAGAGCACCTAAGATCAGTTGATCTTGGCGGTACCATGAGAGGTAGGCAGGGTTGGGTCGGGTGGTGATTCTGGTTTTGGGTGGAGTGGGTTGTATGGTTGTTGTTTGTGGTGGGGCAGGAACGGAGCCATCGAGGAAGGAGAATAGGGCAAGGCCATTCATGATGGCTCGGATTTGGAATCTCCATTGACGGAAAGTCATGGAGTCCTTGAGTTGGATGCAATTGGTGAAGTTGACAATGGTTAGCGGGTTTGCGGGGTTAGCAACAATGGCGAGTTGGAGTTGGTTCACCATGACGAAGGTCGGTTGATGCATTTTGGTGTTGGCTGGAAAAAAAATTGTGATCGTGAGAATCGTTTTAGGCTCGAGATACCATGTAAATAATACAAAGCTTAATAATTTTATTAACTGTAAGTTTACAGAATATATAGTACAATGGTAGGTATAAACATTTGATGTGAACACAAACACATTTACAGTAGGAATATTATTGTAAATCAATTAGGGGGAGTGATATGTGGAGCTAATTGAGGGATTGTATATGATTGTGTAGATGTAGAGAATAATGCCATATTTGTGTTAAGTTGATTGAGCAGCATCTTTTGTTTCCTTAATAATTATCTCCCTTATAATGAGAAAATAATTTGGAGAAAACAAATCCTTCCCTTTTTTTACTACAAGACAAATTTATCCAGTAATGTTTTTTTTCGATTTGAGTAATACAATTAAAACTCTATAATAAATTAATAATGTCGGGATCGGTGAAATTTATTAATTTAGAGATTTATTAATTTATCGATAAACTAATAATTATTAATTTAAAGAGTTTTTAACCGACTCAATGTAATTCATATTTCCGTATAAACTAAGTAATTATACATACCAAACAAAAGGGCAAATTACTCTATGCCTCTTAGAATTTCCGTATAAACTATTGAATCATATTTCAATAGAGTGTAATATATTTTTTTCATCTTCTATGAATTATTAATTTATGATTTTCTTGTGACCGAAAATTATAAAGGGATCTCCCGAAAAATCATTATCTTATTATTTTATCGAGGTTTTCAATTTTTTACATTTGCCAAGTCGGGACCGGACAAATTTATTATTTTAGAGAGTTTATTAATTCACCGAGTACTAATTTAAAGAATTTCTATTGTATATCTGTTAAAAAAAAAAGGATGAACAAGGTTTTCAGATATTATTACTCTTCAAGAAAATGAATAGATACACCACCAAATATACACGAATTACACCCTTTGTAGGCTATGTTTCATTTCAATCACTTTAACCAGAACTCCAGAAGTCGAGAAGATACAAAAATTGGCTCCATTCAGAAACAAGCCAAACTTTGTGCTCATTACATTTGCGCATGGCTTCAAATATTTACAAATAGTGAATGTGTTGCACAGCATTTCACTTGCTACATTTGATTGCTTCGAGTCCATCAAAACATGAAAGGTGCTGCAGAGAAAGCTGGGATGACAATCGGAATCGGACCATGGCTGTCAAAACAATATTCATAGACACGGTTACCCATTCAAATTCTTAAATTAACGTACTTTCTCCGCTTTATCATTTATTTACCTTTATATTTTACATCGTATGTTAACAGGTTATTTTTATCGAAACCGAAGAACAATATATTAATAATACTACGTCATACCCCATACGACACTTACAAAAAATAAGTGTAATTGAAAACTAATCTAATAAGAACCAACGAAAAAGAATTTTCTTGTAAGCTAAAGATCTCAAACTATGATATGAGAATTCGGCTCGTCTCGTATTGCTATCTTTATGCAGCTTTTGAGGAGATCCCTTGTTCGATTCATCACAATAGAGAATTATCTTTTTCGTTTACAAAGATTGTTGACAAATAACTTGTTTTCATTGAAGAAACGCGAGACGAACCTTCAACGACGAGCTATTCTTATCTAAATTCGCATTGAAACTAATCCTAGTAATAACTAGAAAGTCCTTGAAATAAAGAACGGAAAAACAATTACCAAAATGTAGCCTTTATTGACTAAATGATAGATTTGCATACGATTAAATGATAGAGAAAGCGATTTTGGGGCTTACCATCGATTGATTATCGATGGCACCACGAATGTTATTAATGGAGGCTATGGTTTTTTAAAAGAGAGAGAGGGTTACTGGGTTGGTATGATTATGGTTATTCATGATCGTGAATTTAATCTAACGAATTTGGGAAGTAACAAACTCAGTATGCTAAAAATATTTTACTGACAAGTAAACAAGTAACTGGAATAAAGGAATAACAATTTATATTTTTCGTGAGAAACTTATATAACATTAGTCCAAACTGTGCTAGGAACCTCCCAACCTTTCCTCAATAAATAATATTTTCTTATAAAATTATCATCTTACGGTGGGAACCCTACATTGTATAATTTGTGCCTTATATATGATTAAACTCGTTAATCCTTATAATAAATTAATACATTAACTTCCATTTTCTTGAGATAATGTAAGACACCACTGTTCCAAAACTGCCGAAAACCTTGATCTTAATCCGATAAACAATCGCCTTCTAGCTTATAAAGTGAACTCTCTTTTTAGAACATCTACAATGGACAATAACTATAACTACAATTATTGTTGAAATTGAATGGTTACATGCATCTATATTTTAAATTAATCCACTTTTCGCCTAGAATACTTCTCCAAGTAATGGGATACAACAAGCTTTTGTGAGTCCCAGGCCACAATATTATTTTCATCCAATAAGAAAATTTAGTTTTATTTTTCTTGAAGCAGGTTTATATAGCTTGATAGAACTACCATACTTACAAGCTATTTAGATACTCGTATTTTGTCAATATCGAAAACTAACATATACATATAAGCTTTTACCATGAAGATCACTCCTAAATGACAATCGCGATCTTAGGGACTCTTAGACCTTGTTTGGATACCAAAATAGGAGGGAAAGAGAGGGGAGGGAAGGAGGAAGGGGAAACACGGTACTTAATATCGGTACAAGTACAACACCCTGATCTTGATTGTTGTACCATAAATACAGGCATACGGCCAATAGCTTCTCATAATATGGCCAAGCGTAAAGTGGTGGTGTTACAACATAGGCCTATTATTATTCATATATTTCTTTAAAATAGACATGTCCAACACTAAGACACGCACCCGTTTCAGATAATTCTAAATGAGTACGAGGATACATAGCCTATACTTTATAATAGAGCAAATGACATTAAGAAATACATTACCTAGTAAATGATTATGTGTTATTTACTCCTTTGATGCAGCTATCTATATCACCAAAATGCACTACAATTATTGCAGCATAATTGGTAATCGGTGGCGCAGCTAGGAATCGCAGTTACAGGGGTGAATTATACCGGTAACGAGTAATGACGTATGGTAAACTCGAAACATGATTAAAAAAAATGAAGTAAAAACATTTATCATGATCAACGTTGACAAAATAACCTTAACTTGAAATGACAGCACACATGACAACATCTCGTAATCAACATCTAAAAAACGAGCATACGTACCTATAGTCGCACGAGCGGCGAGTAGACGACGGGCCACTCCGCTTGTCATTTCTCCGAGACGGTGTTTGTTGTCGCGGCGGCGTAGCAGCAACATCGTTATCCTCAGAAATCGCAAACAGAGACGGCCGCCAATCCGCTCTCATCGGTCTTTGCCTGCGCCTTCGTCGTCCAGTCGCTGTCGGATCAGAAGGAACGAGACGTCGCGTCTCCTCCACCGATTGCGGCAATGGCGACGGCGTGTCACATGGCGTGTTAATGATACAGCAGGTCACGTATTCAAGAATAAACCTCATGTTTTGTTAAATTCTGGTATTATAATTGTTATTTCCTAATTGGCTAATGATGTGTAAGGTGGGAGGTTTTTCAATGGCGGTGTTGGTGCCACCATTGATAAACTTCCTTCATTTTCCTTGTTTATTTATATTTTGTAGTGGGAGTTGCTGTAATGGTGGAGGTATTCTTGGATTAAATGACTTGTTTCTTCGGGCATACCCCCTAAATTAGTGAATTCAACCACCTATCAACTGGATGGGGTTGTATCTACAACTTACAAAGCTGGTCCGATCTGAGTAACCCGATTTAATACGCCTAAAACCAATTTAATAGAGATCGAATTAGCTGAACCAAAACTATACTCACCGACTCAAGGCTATACTCATAAGCGATTCATAAGCGATAGCAACTTTGTTTGTTGCAATTTGAACTCAACCTAAACTCTCACATGCCATAATATTGACTCAATTCGATGGATGACCTGATAGCGAATTATCTTAAGAATATAAACATAAATTATAGGATCTTGATTAAAACAATAATTACTGAAAGGTACTTACGTGATGTAGCCATTAAATCTGATAATAAAATCACTTGAGAAAGATAAAAGATGAACCCTTATTGTTTTACCTTCTTCTGCCTTCCTTATTCTCTAATTCACATTCTGTGTTTCTTTATATGAATGAATTAGGTTAAAGCACAAACAGGTGTTGTTGATATAGAGAGGTGGCAGAAGGGGCTTAATAGAATAAGTGGGCTTGATATGTTAATGGTCTGTAAACATTAACCATAATCCACTTAAACTAGGACTCTTATTAAAAACCCGAAACAATATATTTAACCGTTATTAATTAAGGCGACTGACATCGGTAATTAGGTCCACATAACAGAGAATTAAATAATAATTCTTAAATTCTCCCACTTGGACCATATTACTGATTAAAACATAATGTCACGTTTAATTATAACATAAGGCGCGTAGACGGTTAAATGAACACATAATGGGTTTATCTTAATTATCCTGATCATCCCTGAACAACTGGTTGAGTCATGGCGGAGACACTACTATAAAAGAGAAGTGGTTCTTCCATGTACTACGGACCAATCACTTAGAATAATCAGTCTGTACAAGGAGTAAACATAATCCCCAAATAATGTCCTTGAGGAAAGGACCGATTCTGTTAATCGTGTAACAATAATGTATACAATAACAATAATACGATACAGAAAATTGTTCGGAAATCATCATCATAATAAAACATAAGTTGATTAATCAAAACATAAGTGTCATCATTACAAAGCACAAGCATGATCCAAACATAAACGAAAAGCCTTAATGATTATCCTCCAGACCCATATCAATAGCATGCTATAAAAATGTCTTTGGAGGTAATCCCTTAGTTAAGGATCTGCTATATTAGCACTAGTCATAATGTGATCAATTGACACAGTGTTTTTCCGAACTTCCTCCTTAACTGACAAGTATTTCATTTCCATGTGTTTTATTCCTTTAGAATACTTGTCATTCTTTTGAAAAGAAGACAGCTGCGGTATTATCACAATAAATTCTCAACGGCCTTGCAACATAATGCATAATGCTAAGCCCTGAAGGAAAATTCCGCAGCCATAAAGCTTGAATAGTAGCCTCAAAGCACGCTACAAATTCAACTTCCATAGTGGATGAGGCAATAATTGTTTGTTTAGCACTTTTCCAGGAGATTGCTCCCCCAGCTAAAACAAACACATAACCAAAAGTGCTTTTCCTTGAGTTCGATCCACGCATCCACCAAAATCTGAGTCAGCATATCCAATAACCCATTCCAGCTTATGTCAGGTCTTGTACAGACCTGCGCATACATTAAGCTTCCAACCAGAGATGCATAAGGAAAGTTTTTTTATGGTATCTCGTTCTGGCTCAGTCTTAGGACACATACTTAAGCTGAACTTATCCCCTTTCTGAATAGGAACATCATTGGGATTACATTTTACCATGTTAATTCTTTCTAAAACTTTATTGATATAGGCTTTCTAAGATAACCCTAATGTCCTTTGTGATCTGTCTCGAGATATTTCCACCCCGATCACATAGGACGCCTCTCCCATATCTTTCATCTCAAGGTTGCTTAATAGGAAATCTTTAGTTTGACGTAAGAGTCCCAAATCACTGCTCGCAATAAGTATGTCATCGACATATAAGACCAAAAATGCAAACTTACTCCCACTGATCTTCAGGTATATACACTGATCAACAATGTTTTCTTGAAACCCAAAGGAGGTAATGGTATTATGGAACTTAATATACCATTGTCGAGAAGCTTGCTTAAGTCCATAAATGGACTTCTTTAATATACAGACTTTGTCCTCTTTGCCATCAATAATGAAGCCTTCAGGCTGAGCCATGTAGACTTCTTCTTCCAAACTCCTATTCAAGAATGTCGTTTTCACATCCATTTGATGTAGCTCTAAGTCAAAATGAGCTACAAAAGCTAAAATGATCCGTAATGAATCCTTCTTAGAAACTGGAGAAAAGATTTCATTATAATCAATGCCTTCTTTCTGATTAAAGCCTTTAGCTACCAGTCTGGCTTTATGTCGTTCAATATTACCCAAGGAGTCGCGCTTGGTCTTAAAGACCCACTTGCAGCCGACAGCCTTATGACCTACTGGTAAATTAACCAACTTCCAAACCTCATTCTTAGTCATAGACTCCATCTCTTCTTTCATGACATTAATCCAATTATCGGAATCATCACAATTCATAGCTTGTGAAAACGTAACCGGATCATTATCAATACTAATGTCAAATTCACATTGTTGTAGATAGTCATTTGAAGTAGTTGGCTTTCTAGGTCTTGTGGACCTTCTTAATACTATTTCAGGAGCTGTATCAACAACTTCAGTGGCAACGTTATCATTCTGGAGTGGAGGGTCATCAACGTTAGGTTCCACAGTATTGACTGGGTCAACATTATCATTATGTGGAACTTCATCAATTGAAATTGGGGGCAAGGAAGTTGGAATTGCCACCCTAACTTCATTGACTATGACATCCCTTACCTGTTCACTCCCACTAACTTCGCCATTCTCAAGGAATTTGGCATTTCCGGTTTCCACAATTCTTGTTTTTGTGTGTAGGACAGTAAAACCTATACCCTTTAGACTTTTCTAGATAGCCGATAAAGAACCCACTAATGGTTCTTTGATCGAGTTTCCCTTCATGTGGATTATAAATGCGTGCCTCTGCTGGGCATCCCCATACATGCAAATGTTGAAGACTCGGTTTCCACCCTTTCCACAGTTCAAATGGTGTCTTTGAAACTGCCTTACTGGGAACCCGGTTTCCAACATGCACATCAGTCATAAGGGCATGCATCCACAACTTCATGGGTAAGTTGGTATTACTCATCATTGTCCTCACAGCCTCTAATAGGGTTCGATTACGCCTCTCAGCTACACCATTCATCCATGGAGAACCAGGATTTGTGTACTGAGGGACAATACCCAAACTTTCAAGGAGTTTTGCAAAGGGACCAGGATGTTGTCCTGATTCATCATATTTGCCATAATATTCACCCCCTCCTTATGATTTTCACATTCTTTCCCAATTGTCTTTCCACCTCCTTAATGTAAACCTCTAAAGCGTTTACTGATTGAGATTTTTCATGCAAAAGGTAAAGATAACAATAACGTGAATAATCATCGATAAAGGTGATGAAATATTTCTCTCCGCTCATGGAGGGAAAATGGACAACAAATGTCTGTATGTAAAATTTCTAATAGAGCAGTGCTTCTTGTTGACCATTTCTTGGTGTATTTGGTTTGCTTACCTTTAATGCATTCCACACACGTCCCAAAATCCGTAAAATCAATAGAAGCTAACATATTGTTTTTAACCAATATGTTCATTCTTTCTCTTGAAATAGGGTCAAACGTTTATGCCACAAGAAGGAGGAACTTTCATTAGAGCCTGTATCTAGCCACCATGTATTAGAAGGAATTTCAACATAATTTGATTCGAAACATACTAAAGCCAAAGGCTTACCCTTCTTTTCAAACCAATTCTTACGCTTTATGCAGTCTTGCTGAAAGTGCCCAGGTTTCCTACAGAAAAAGCAACTTTCCTGCCTTTTAATTTCTTTCTTTATGCCAGATGCAGACGGTTTATCAGAAGGACTTGACTTAATGCCCTTTCTGTTTTTAAACTTACCTTTAGATTTCCCGTTTACATGATGCACATGATGTGCCTGAGGTAAACCACCATTCTTACTTGAGGCATCAGCCTCATGTTTCTGTTTGATTCTTGCTGCTTCCTGAACCAGTTTATTGGTCAATTCATTAACACTCCAAATTTCTTTAACGGTGTTGTAATGAAGGTGAAAAGCATCAAACTTATCTGGCAGAGAGTTGATTATAAACTGGGCGAGGAACGGATCCTCAACTTTCATGCCCAGTTTTCCCAACTTAGCTGTCAGATTCGTCATGTGCAACACATGTTGCTGCATGGTGGTAACATTCTCATTATACTTAGCAGTGGTAAGTTCAGACATAAGCCTTCCAGCTACCGCTTTATCGGTAATCTGAAAGTGTTCCTTAATGATTTCCATGTACTTACTGGCTGTAGTACAGCCTGTCTCCGAAATGGAGGACTTAATGTTTGGTGCAGTGGTAAGTCGTAAGAACTTTAAGCAAACTGCATTATGAACAATGCTCAGAACATTAGGCTTTGAGTTTATCACACAATAGCAATTATGACTAAGACTTGAAACTTAAATGAGTAACTCATAAACATTCATTAAGCAAGTGCAGTATCTGTGGACAACCTACACATGCTCAATTACATAATCAAGTGTACTCTCTTTAATGAGTGTTTCACTTTAATGTCAGGTTACCTGTGGGTAAAACCTTAATACAAGTTAGGGTTTTTCTACATGGTACCCCTGTGTTTTTTTGAATTCTACGTGGTACCCCTTAGTTTTTAAAATTATCACTGGTATCCCTATACTTAGTAACCTACTAAAAACCGAGTTTTAAAACGGTTAATTTTTACAAAGAAAATATGTTTATGATTGTCTAAAGGATATTTATGATAACGACATGCAAAACTATTGTCAAAAGATCAATGAAAAGTGCATAATATAGACGTTTAAAATAGACAGATTAGTGCATTATGGGTATTTTGAGAGGTTTTCATTAACTTTAGGGATATCATGTAGATTTTGAAAAAACGAGGGGTACCATGTAGAATTCGGAAAAATATAGGGGTACCATGTAGAAAAACCCTACAAGTTATTTCACCCCATTAGATGCTTAGTCGGATATTCACTGCATAATTTGAGTCCACTGTGGTGAACATCAACATAATGTGAATGCCCAATTTAATTACATTATGAGATCTGATCGCGTACGAGATGAAATCACTGTGGTGAATTTCAACTCGTCATAATGCGAAGGTCTCCTTTAATCGATACATAAGATATAATTAATCTTCAATAAAAATGTATGCTTAGTCGGATATTCACTGCATAATTTGAGTCCACTGTGGTGAACATCAACATAATGTGAATGCCCAATTTAATTACATTATGAGATCTGATCGCGTACGAGATGAAATCACTGTGGTGAATTTCAACTCGTCATAATGCGAAGGTCTCCTTTAATCGATACATAAGATATAATTAATCTTCAATAAAAATGTATGCTTACATAAAATATGATGATTTAAATTAATTCTTATAAGCATAATAACATAATATTATACGAGCATACAATGAAAACAAACATTAAACATCGAACCAGACGTCGACCGAGTAAGACAACAGCTCGATCGAGTAGAAAATAAACAAAAGCATCTCGATCGAGAAAAACTTTAGCTCGATCGAGAACAAGGCAAAACAAGACCCCTCGATCGAGTACATCACTAGCTCGATCGAGGACAAAGAAGGACAGTTTAACTCGACCGAGTAAACAATAGCTCGATCGAGCAATATAAAAAACATAAGGGCTCGATCGAGTGAAACATTAGCTCGATCGAGCAACATCATTAATAAACCATCTCGATCGAGTGAAGCATTAGCTCGATCGAGTATGGTATAGATCATACGACATTCATACGCAACAATAATCATAATAAACCATACAAATCGAATTAGGGCAGCGCAAATAGTCATCATAAATCATACAATAATCATCATAAATCAAATAAAAACGAAATAATTCGATTAGGGCAGCGGAAACGATCATGATACAAGGATACGTTATCTATCATAAGGGGATACAATCAATTATGAATGAGTATTACAACATCATGATTAAAGCATTAAATTCATTCATAAAACATAATCAAAACATTAATCAGAATTATAACTATAATCACAATCCTGCTCTGATACCACATGTAAACATAAATTATAGGATCTTGATTAAAGCAATAATTACTGAAAGGTACTTACGTGATGTAGCCATTAAATCTGATAATAAAATTACTTGAGAAAGATAAAAGATGAACCCTTATTGTTTTACCTTCTCCTGCCTTCCTTATTCTCTAATTCACTTTCTTTATGTGTGTTTCTTAATATGAATGAATTAGGTTAAAGCACAAACAGGTGTTGCTTATATAGAGAGATGGCAGGAGGGGCTTAATAGAATAAGGCGGCTGGTTAACATCGACGACGTTTTAGGAAATATCGACGACGTTTTCATTACAAAAGACGATAATGCCCTTATGCATTAAACTCTCTATCTCTCTTCTCTATCATCTCTAATTCTCCCAAAATCAAATACAATTAATTCAACTAAAAAAATTAAAAAATTACAACAACAACAATTTTACTAAATCGAACAACAACAATCTCACTAAATCGATTATCATGACGGACGAACAATCTTCAATATGTTTACAAATTAATCAAAATTTATATTTATCAATTTTTTTTGCCCGGAATCCGTTAATTGTACGTTTAAACTTAATTAAGTTAAATGATTTACGTTATTTCTTAATTAGTTAAAATTCAAATGTGGATTTTTTTTTTAAAAAAATTGGAAAACATACCATGGTCAGACGAAGAACTGGATGTCATGGACCATGGCCAGACATCCATTTTCAACGTCTGACCATGGTTGGACGTTGGAAATGGACGTCCAGCCATGGCCAGACCTCCATTTCCAACGTCCAACCATGGTCAGACGTTGGAAATGGATGTCTGGCCATGGCTGGACGTCCATTTCTAGGGTCTGGCCATGGTTATGAAACCCAGTTTACTATTCAAAATCCACTAAAACACTAACCCCCTCCCCACCACCGCCACCACCGGACCTAAAACATATTATCATCGAACAAATTAATTTAATCAATTTAATTAACAAATTATAAAAATATTTCAAAGAAACCATGAACGGACTTTTAATCAAAAAATTCAAACCATGGCGAGTTTTTTTCTGTGGAAATCCAACCATGGTGGGATGAAAAAACTGGAAATCCCACCATGGTTGGACAACCATTTCACACGTCCAACCATGGTTAGACGTGTGAAATGGTTGTCCAACCATGGTGGATTTCCAGATTTTTTCATCCCACCATGGTTGGACAACCATTTCACTTGTCCCACCATGGTGAGATTTGGGGGAAAAAAAATCCCCCATGGTTGGACGTGTGAAATGGTTGTCCAACCATGGGGGAAATTTTTTTTCCTCCAAATCTCACCATGGTGGGATGAAGAACTCGGAAAAAAAAAATCGATTCTTTGTTTCTTTATACAAATTATTAACACAAATCTAACAACAAACAACAACATCACATAAATATAAGATTTTACAACAAATCTAACAAGAAAACAAACAAAAAACTTTGGGAGAATTAAAAACTAAGAACAAACTAATTACAAGTTTACAAATTAAATCAAGAACAATCTAATAACTAAAAGTTTACAAATTAAACCAAGAACAATCTAATAACTAAAAGTTTACAAATTAAACCAAAAACTAACAACAAATTAAAACAAAAACTAAAGGTTTACAAATTAAAACAAAAAAACTAACAACAAATGAAACTAGATCTAGAAAAAATAAAAAAAAAAGTAAGAACACTAAACGGCGGCACGGCGGCAAGCCTGGCTGGCGGCACGGCTTCACGGTGGGTGCGGGGGCAGGGGTAGGTCCGGTGGTGGCGGTGGTGGCGGAGGTGGGGAGGGGGTTAGTGTTTTAGTGGATTTTGAATAGTAAACTTTGGGAGAAAAAAAGTTTAGAGAGAGAAAGGCTAAGGGCATGAGACGTCTTTTTTATGAAAAACGTCGTCGATGTTTTCTAAAACGTCGTCGATGTTTTACAATCCGGTAGAATAAGTGGGCCTGATATGTTAATGGTCTGTAAACATTAACCATAATCCACTTAAACTAGGACTCCTATTAAAAACCCGAAACAATATATTTAACCGTTATTAATTAAGGCGACTGACATAGGTAATTAGGTCCACATAACAGAAAATTAAATAATAATTCTTACAAAGAATGGCCCAAATAAGAGTAAATTCACATTATCTTAATTATTTTGAGTAAAACTAAGATAAATATACGTGTAAACTGTTTCAATATAAAATCCAAAATTAAATATATAAGATAAAGGAAAATATATATTTATAACATGATCCAATACTGGACAAGATGATCTGTAAGCTATATGAACTCGCTATTGACCCGACACAACCCCAAATCAACATAAACCATGTCCGCTTTAACCCAACATAACCCTAACCTAGTATAACCTCCTTTTGTGTAATGTACACCTTTATACAAGACACGGCTTTATGACGAATGACAAAACTCAACTCAGCCCCACGAAACTCGAAACTGATTCCTGGGACCTAAAAGCAGCTGAAGTAACTCGAGCGTAATGTCTAGTCTACTCAACCCAGAGTAATAGAGGTGTATGGAGTACGTAGCTACAAGTCTATAAGAAAGGCCTTCACGAACTGTGTATTATCAGGATAATGGGGCATGTCATAATCTTCTACTCCGTATAACAAAAAAGAATAGTAGAATTGATCTAACTGAACTGCCAGGTTCCCCGACAAACAATGGCGAGTAACTGATGACTTAATTCGATTTATATGCTAACTCAATCTGGCGAAGAAATAAGAACTCCTTCAAATGAAATACCTCTTCACTTTTGATATGAAATACTCCGTAGCAAAATAATCAAAGCAGGCGAAAACGACTAATGGTATTAGTTGAACTCGAAAACATCCAAATATTTAACTAAAACATTGAATTTTTTAGCCAGCAAGTTGAGGCAAATGGCCCTGCTACTCTGCTAGTCCTCCCCTAACTCCACTTTTATAGGTGTAGAAACTACGAAGTATACTCACATAATAAACCAAGGGTGCCATTTCGAATAAGCTACCTACTGTAGTCTGTAACACACTTTTATGGAATAATAAAACAGATGCCATGAAAATGAACGTAATTCTTCTGCATCTCTAAAAACCATCTTTAAACGGGGAATTATTAGTCGATTGGACAAGCGACACTAATTAGGTCTATCAGAGATTAGATTACAACATCAGCTAATGAGATAATGATCAAATCAAGATAAACTTCGTAATCTCAATCTCACCTTGAATTTCAGCCACAACAAATCTTTATTGAGTTATTAAGCTTACAAAGTCATATTACAAGCATGAATAGACGAATAGTCCACAAAGGAATGCTGGTGACAGATTACCAAAGTCATGTAGGAATGTTTAATCAATGAGCACTAGACCTTTAAGAAAATACAGCTCTTTATACCCCAACATAGCGAGTCTTGTATACGACAGTGTCTCGTGTAGTACAACCCCAAATACTTGTGTATTCCTCATTCAATTATAGACTAATAGGTTCGCTCATATACGAAACTGTCTCATAAATCTTTGTGATCCAAAGAAAATGAGGAGCACCTCTAAATTCTCAATATCCACTTCTGCCAAAGGGAGAGCTTCCATTTTGCTGCTGATATGCAGGCGGTGGTCGTGGTTTTGCATACTCTGCAAAGATTACCCAACCGTCCAAAAACTACAACAAAAGGGAAAGACAAGGTCATTTTTTCTCAAGATTCATGCATACCATCACAAACACTAATTATCAGAAGTCAGTAAACAAACTCAAAACCCCATCAAAGAAAAAGTAACTCCAGAGAATAATTGAGCATCTATGATATTAATTCAACATTTCAAATCTGCACGGACAGACGGATTCCCTAAACAGTTCAACATACAGTAACCAATTTTGGGGTCGCACCAGTGTAGAAAACGACACTCAAGAGCACAATTAATTTTAATGCTTAAAACGACTCGTCCAACAGTAAGCATCATCTGGATCTGTTTCTTACTAATCCAAGAAGCCAATGTACGTCAGTTTTACCTCAGTGCTCTTCTTTGAATGTTTTTTTCTGGATAGCAGGTCTTCTTTGTGACGAGTCACAAATTGTGACGGAGAAAATTCAAGCATTTACAATGGAAAGTAACATCCACAAATTTTTATTTATCAGATAATGGTCACATTTCATAATAAAATTGTCATTTTTCTCCGCCACAAATGAGATTTTGTGTTTTCTGAAAGGGGTTTTTCAAGCCTTTTTTTTTGGTGTGCGGGGGGTGTCAATAAAAGAACTCAGATACAACATAAGAATTAATATGGTTCCCCACAGCTCACTTACAGCGCCATTCATGCCTTCTATTCCAGATGAAGCCTCTTCTATAGTAGCATATTTAACAAAGCCGAATCCTTTCGAAAAGCCTGAGACGTGATCAGTCACGACTTTCGCTGCATATAGCAATCAATGAAACATCAAATGTCAGCTTGTTGAAGCATAATTCTGAAATCTACAATATATGTAATAAGCATACCATGAACCACTTCACCAAACTTCGAAAATGCTTCACGTAATCCATCTGTAGTTGTGCGTTTACTCAGTCCTACATTCAAAAATGGACAAAATCAAGTCGTTTGAACATTAGAACCCCAAAAGGAGGAGCAATCGAGAAACAACGAACAACCAGGCTCAGAGAAAATGACTGCATATCATTAGGATGAATAATGTCTGCCAAATGGCATGGATTTCAAATTTGACCAAATATATTATCATAAATTTCAAGTTGCCTAATTTCCCATTGTGCATAAATATAGTTTGTTCCCAATTATGTGCACGACTGCACGAGGATACAATTTACTATCTATGGATATAGTTTGGCTTTCCCACCACAACCCTAAGTATGTAATAATAGTATTATAATACACACGATACATCCACCAAAGTATATCTATTTAACACCGGCACCACTGACTTAGTGACTTTCTCCGCCCTGCTGTCGAACACACTGATAAGCCCTTATTTTCCCATCTAAGAAAAGCACAGACAAATGATCCAATCTTTCACAAAAGAATAGCATAAAATTCACAGGAAAGATTAAGTCGTATTCATCACAGAGCACTGAATCCATGTCATTTTCAAAGGAATTCAACATTAAGAACACCCATATGAGAGCACTAGAGAGCTGAATTTATGCAAGACAAAGAATGAATTTGGTGTTTTGTGCCAAAAGTTGGTGTCGTGATGGGCTGTAAGCCTGTGACTAAAGCCGAGACTACGCAATGGAGCATTATGACAAGACGCGAGGAACAAGTATGCAGTGATGAAGGAAAACAGAAGGTTGGGGGCATAATGGAATGTAAGATTGAACATATTTCCAACTTGGAGGGGTAATTTCCTGTAGGGAACATAGGCAAATGCCAAATAGAGTGTACGATGTTAAAAAACTTGTGTGTATATAACAGTAGGGAAAATAGAATCCTCCAAAAAGGAAAGGGATTCCATCACTGAAGTATCAAAATATAAGGAACTTCTAGGCAAGTAATAGTTTGATAGACTGACGAAAGCAATCAATTATTCAATTGTACTCCCAAAGGGAATCTGAAAATCAAGACAACCAAGTAAATTAGTGTCTTACAGCTCATTTTCAGTGATCGATAAAATATTCCAAACGACAAATCTCTTCCAAACTAAAAAGTCCCAAGGTTCAGCCTTGTCAAATGATCACGCAATAAGTATTACAACAGCAAGTTGCTAGTTGCCCAAAACATTATAACAAGGCAAATGACAGATTCACATTAATTTTGCAAAATGAGTAAAACATTTTACAATACATTAGTGAAATGCAACTGTCATAAACATAGGTCTGCTGCTTATACACAATAAACAATATGGTAGCCAGTACAGCTGGCAAAATGGATCAGACCCGATTGTCCCGACCCGAAAGAGCTGACCCAAAATCCGAAAGTGACTCGAACTTGCTTGACCTGAATATGACCCGAAATCCGAATTGACCCGACCCCACACAGCCCCGACCTGAACCTTAATTGACCCAATGTTGATCCGACCTGAGAAGACCCGACCCATAACTGACACGATCCAAAATGACTTAAAGTGGCTTAAAATGTCCCAAAAGTGCTTTAGTTGTTAATCTGAAAGTGACTCGACCTAAAATGACACATACCCGAAAGGCCGAAAGTGACCCGGCCCGAACTGACCCGATAACAGATCACCCGAAATCGACCCGAAACCCGAAATGACCCGGCTCGACCCGAAATATATGTCATACCCGAACTGACCCGACCCATACCTGGCCTGAATGACCCGTTTTGCCAGCTCTAAATTGGTAGGTATTTAATTAATTTGATTTAGCAAGCATCTCGACCAAACACCCCAGCAACCACAAAGATAACATTATCCCAATGCCTCAAAGGCTCCAATAGTCCAACTTATATCTGGAAGTCATGATAAAAATTGTCAATATTTGCATTTAGACACAGCTACTCCTCAACAAACGAACGACATACAGTTTAGTGATCCATATTGCTTCATTCCATCATATTTGAAAGACGAGGATTCTTAGTAAGTCTTAGCTTCATTAGAAATGGAAAATGACGGGAGAATTATACATAGGGCACCTCAACTATTTTTGGAGTCATGGAGCACCTTTGAGTTCTCAAAGAGACCTAATAATAATCATTGTAAGAAGATACTTAAACAGAAAAGGGAGATGCAACGAAAACGACAAGAAGACAATGTGTATGTGCATGCATGAGAATCGCCAATGTTTCAACTTATAGAAGCTAGAAGCATACAAAATTTAGGCACAATATGTAATTTTACCACACGTTAAATACACAAAGAGACTATTCAAATGAAGGACAGCCCTAGGATTTGAGGAGAAAATATACAAGAAAAATAGTGCAGTCCAACTAGGAAAGATCTACTGCCTTACTATAGTGCAGTCCAACTAGACGCATAGTGCAGTAGATGACTATTAATACCTCAGAAGGCAGACCTTACTAACTTCTATACAGTGTCGAAGTCAAAAGATGAAATAAACTAGAGACCCCTAGTCCCCCGGTGGTCAGGGGAGAATCCATACAAAAATTACAACATGTAGTAGATCTAACGATACCTCTCTCAAAGTTAGGGGATGTTTGGTTGCCTTTTAAATTCATGGGAATTGGAAAATCATGGGAAGTAGCTAAATGATGTCTTGTTTGGTTGCCCAATTCATGGGAAGTGGAACTTCCTATGGAACTTCAATTCCTACATAATGTAGGAAGTCACTTACCTAGGCCCTCCTAGGTAAGTGGGAGTTCCCACATGAATTGAAGTTCCCACATTCAACCAAACAACATTTGTACAATTCACATGATTTTCAAGTTCATATGAATTTAATCTTCCCGGAAATTCCATCATCCTATGGCGAACCAAACGACTCCTTATAAGATAGAAGTAAAATAATAATACTGTAATACAATTAAGTTGATGACTTTTTTCATGAAGCCAGCTATAGTAGTAGGCCAATAAGCCATTCAATCATCAAAACTGAGTAGGAACATATATATAACGCTGTTTTGGACTTCCCCAAACACGCATATGTAAAGATACCGCTATACCTTCAGCTACAATCTATGCTTGCAAGCAAATATTATTACATCTACCACAAATTAAACCGGTGTCAATGCAGTTCTATGGTTCATTATGAGCACAGACATATCAATGCTAACTTGCCCAAACCTAACAATTGGGTATGTATGTAACCCTAACTCAAATTTACACACACTGAGGTAGTTGATGAAACATAATTTACATACCCACGTCTAAGTTCAAGCGAGTCAAGGAGTACACATAGTTCAAAAAAATTTATTCTAGCCGAAGTAATTCAGCAGACTGACACATTTGTATAAATGAAAAGTTTAACTTGAGTAACTCATTAGGTTACTCCAACTCGCATATGAGTATGATACTTAGATATTCATTGTAAATACAAAAACATAACTTCGTTCAGTTTATTCGACTTTTTATAATTTTCAAATGTGGGGGAATTTGAAAATGTAACAAATCAAATGAAATAGAGAAACTATTTTTTCATCAAGTATCCGACTTAAAAATGGTCCCATGTCGGATAGTTTAAACGAATCGAAGTAACATAATAATGCTCCCACTAGAGTCTCAGATTTTGACGAACCTAGGAATGCCATGAATAATGCATCAATGAAATAAAAGATGAAGCAGCTACAAACATCTAACACACCAAAATTTACATGTATGAAATTAAAAAAGCATAGAAAAATTGAATGTAAAAGATATTAACTAAATTTCAAACACTCCCTCCATCCCGATTGTCCCTATTTAACTTAACTTTGCATATTAACTTGCTAATTGGAGTCACTTGTCATCCCTAGTAGCTAAAAAAAAGGTTTCTTTTTGTTTTCCTACTCGACACGCTAATTAATATAACATCCATCATCCTCATCTCATTGAGCACCAATGAACACCCTAATTTTGACATATCTGTAGTGAAACACCATAACATCCTTACAAAGTTCCGATATCAAAACCGTAACGAATCCACAACGCACCGAAACCCACTGCGCCCTCATTCCAACATCATTTCATTAACAACAACAACATTTGGTCAATTATACCATCGCAAAAAACGTAAGAGAATTGAAAAACTAGGGTTTAGTTGAAATCACTACATTTCTTCATGAAAAAGGCAAAATAAATAAATAAATGAATAAATAAAAAGGAAGAGAGAGAATAACCGGAGACGAATAGGTTAGGGGAGGGGTCGGCGACGGGAGCAGCGGGCTGTTGGGAAGAGGGTTGAGGAGGCGTGAAATTGAAGGCTGAAGTTGTGCAAAGACGATTGAGCCCTCGTGGCTTCGTCGCCGCCGATATAGCTGTCATCATCGCCGCTTTCATCGCCATTGATGCTGTTGATGAGAGAGATTGAGGGTTTTAGGGTTTAGTTAGGGGTTTTGCAGAAAGACTTCTTCTAAATGTCAAACTAGTTTTGCTACCCGTGAAAATCACGGGTTATCTCTGGATATCCTTTAGCCATTTTATAATATATTTTTTCTTTTAAAAACGATGTACTGGGTACAATGTGATCAATTGGTATGTCCATTTTTTTATTATTCGACTTAAAAATAAGTAGGCGTTAGAAATATTTGTTACCAACATGCCATGATAATTTATCCTTACTGTTAAAATCATATCGCGATAAATAACATTTAAGGTCTTATAAAAACTTTTGAAAATTGAAGATCAGAATAATATTATATTATCTACATTATGTTTTTTTATAGTTTGACTTGTATATAAATTATTTAGAGTTATAATTAACATGTACACAATGTTTTATTTTTGACTTTTGTTGTTTACTTTATTACCAAACACCATTTTTTTATAAGTCAATATAAACGAAATTTGTAAAAAACACGTGTGAGCACTAATGTATTAATATGGATAATAAATTATTGTTTGAATGGACAAAAGGAGAAGAATATGGTCGTATAAAGTCAAGGCAAGGGCCTAGGCTTTATAGATCTTGAGATACAAAATATTAGAATCTGAATATCCAATTCGATTATCAATTCGTTGATTAACAACGTTGCCGAGTGTTAAACCCCATATAAGAAAACAGTAATACCATCATGTTTATCCATTAATTCTTGTAAGCGATATATTTACTTGTACCAAATAGTCAAATACCATCTTATGTCTTACATAGTTAAGGGCAATTCACTACGCCATAATTGTATTTAACGAAGTAAACCATTATTGCTCTAAATTTATAAATGCGCAACATATAAAGAGTACAATTAATTATATTACATATTACTTTGAAAAGAAGTCAATGTTTTAATTGAAAATTCATGCTTTCATCTAAGTTGGTCTATTCCAATTCCACCATCTTCTACATTGGTCAAGTTATATATCGCTTTGTAACTAAGTGTAATTACATGATAATAATAAAATTATCATAAGTTATAAATTCTTGCTTACATACATAAATACATGATTGGTGTGAGCTATGATGGTTGGTCTAATTTGTACACTTTACTCTCGTTTCTTTAGGATGATCTATCGTTTAAATAATATAAATGATATTTTGTAATAGGATAATAATGGCAAATGAAAAAACGGGCGTAATAGAAGATTAAATACAAAAATGAGACGTGGTCCATTTTTGAGGTATATGTTCGATCTAATTTTCACGCTTAAATCTTGTATCCTTTTGAATGAACGATCGTGTAAATAATATAAATGACAATAATTTGTAGTAAGAAAATAATGGTAAATGAAAAAAAAATACAGGTGTAATATGAGATTACACGCAAAAATGAGACGTGGTCCATTTGTGAGGGGTATAATTGTATACTTTATCTATCTAGGTATTCATATAGGACATTCAACTAATATATATGATATTTATAATGCCATAATATTAAAGGAATACAAGCAAAAATGTTTATCAATTGATTCTTATAGAAAATTAGCATCTATAAAGTTGGTTTTTTCAATGAAGATCAAATAAAATTCGATATCCATCATTAGTGCATATTTTTATCCTAAAAGTTTTATCACCTTCAAATTTAATTTCCATTAATTTTAGAATTTGATTACGCACAAAAAAAAAACCTTCAAAGAGAAATGGAAGAATGAATTTACTAATTGTGTAGAAACTAAATTTACCACTGCATAACGTTGTTAGTTAGCTAAGCCTACGACTTTATCAAAGTGTCTTCATTACCGCCTACACAATATAAGGAAAACAAAAAAACAATACACGAATTAGTAATTGATGGTACAAAATTCAAGGAAGTCAAATAAACTACTCAAATTTGTATCCATCACATGACTATTTTAGAGGAAACAAAGCAACATTGTTAAATAGGAAAGACTAAATAATACTAATTTTCTTGGAAGTTGAATGATGTACATTAACATTTGGTGGCATCAATAATAATTAAGAAAAAAAAGCATTCGAAAGTTACATTCAAAGGATTTTAGATGATGAGTTTGTTTATATAATCTTTATAGTGATAAAAATTATTGTAAAATTAGTATGGGAGATGAATGGGTGATGGTTTTGGCATTCAAATGGTTGTAGATAATGAATTGTTTTATATAATATTTATGGTGATAACAATTAACTGCAAAGTTAATATGAGAGTTGAATATGGTGATGGTTAATATACATCGGAATTAGAAGAGTTGACATTCTAATACTACTAATGTAAACACAATGGATGAAGGCTTATGAAGTTGCCACATTACATTCTAATACTACAAAAAGCAAGGTAAAGATCTCATTCTATCATTTGAAAATGATGAATATTATGAGTTGAAACCACTGCGGCGAAATTAAAACGACCATCACCAACTTCCTTTTTCAGAGATCTCCTTGTTCTCTTCCCAAATTTACCAAAAATATTCATTTTATTTCCGCAGAGTACTTGAAACAAATTACACAAAATAGATTTAAATTAAAAAATAGAAATATTTTTGAAATTAAAATTGAATATTCCAGCTCTCATATAAAGTTAAACTGATTAATTGAGAGGTACAATTCAAATTGGAAGATAAACTACTGAAAAAGCGATGAGGGTATATAATTTGAGAAGTAAATTTATGCAAGACATTAAATAATTTATTAACGAAATTAATTAGCAAATGCAGTTACAATTGGGAATTTATGGGAGTATTAAAGGGTTGAGCAAGAGTTACAAATGAGTAAATGACGGTCAAGCCTCCCCCTTATCTAAACTAACGCCTTAAGTGGAGATTTTAGCAAATCAAGAGGTTTTGTTCATATAATGCTTTGAACATTTGCTTCTTTTCAGCAAAAGCACGAGAATCAATCAAATGAGTATGATTATCCTGGTTCTTTTGTTAACACGTGGGAGAGTTATAATGCTCAATCTTACCTTTTTATAGTATTTTATAGATTTGATCATCCAATGACATTCATATTATGTGATTGATATTCGTTAGAATGTACGTACTCGTATTGTGGTACATACAAAAGTAAAGAATAACGCCCAAATACAAATTACCATGAAAATAAAATGTGAACATGTTACGAATCACAAATAACTCAACTAAATTAAAACTACAAAAATAAACTAAGTACCGCATAAGATAATCAACTAATCAACTCAACATCAAGAAAATTCAATTTAAATGAAAGGGAGCATGATGCTTATATATTGATAAAAGATACTCCTATTAATTATACATTTATAAACTAACCAATACACACATCCTACGAACCTTTTTTTAAAGCAATTTAGAGTAAATTAGTTATGGCTTCGACAACTTTAGGTGAACCTGCACTTTTAAACAACAGAAAAGTGAGAACAAATTAGAAAATAATTGTGTTATGGACTTATGGTACAATAATGTTGGCAAAATAATTATTTTTTCAAAGCTTGAAAAAAAGAATCTCTATAATAAGTTAATTGGGTAAACATTATTAGATTGCTATGCACCGATCAAAGTCGAATATATACTTATATATGGTATGAAAAGTAGTGGTTACAAATTTATAAACTGTTTGATTGCCCAACATTCAAAGTTGCATAGTGTATAGAGTGTGATTATTACTTTTACAAACTATAGTTAATGACTTGTTAACAAAAATAAAACAATAGTTAATGAATTAATGATGACCTTCATGTATTTTGACCGCCACATTCAAGCCATACACATTCGAATCCACTTGCTATGTGACTCATTAATTGGAGTAACTTAAATAGGATGTGGTAATGTGGATTGTGGGAGGTTTATTTTGTAGATAGTGCATTTTGAGGATATTAGACGTGTGCCATGTGGCATTTTAATGAATGCTCAACTTACCTTTTTATATTATTGTATAGATAATGAACCAACCCACTATGGCCGTCTGGTAAAGAAAGTAGTAATTACATGCCAAACGGGTCAATCGATTCGATTTTAGATGGGATTAAATATTAAATTCAGTTCGATTTAAATTTGTTTGACTTTAGTTTCAGGTTAAGTTCGTTTTGGATTCGATTCAATTCAATTTGGCACTTTAATCAGTTTGTACTATTGTGAGTTCGGTGATGTTTGGGTCAGGTCTACATCAGTTCAGTTGAGTTTAGGGTGGTCATAATTTTTTTCGGTTAAAGGTAAAAAAAAAATTAAATGTACCTTTACTTGTCAATTTGAATATAATAATTTATAATACAACTGATAACTAAAGAATTAAAGAAAAAACACCTAAAATATAAGTTTTTTAATGAGAAAATAAATATTTATAATTCACGTTTATCAGTTCAGTTCAGTTCGGTTCAGATATATGAAGGTCCGGATATCATTCGGTTCAGGTTCAGTTCGATTCGGATTAAGTTGAGTTTCGGGTACTATTGAAGTTACTCATATCGGTTATCAATACAAGTGTCTGCGATCGGGTTTTTGGGATCGGGGTTGTTTTGTCAGGACTAGAAATTTGTACTTTGTTTTGTTTTTGAGTTGTGTAGGATTACTTAATTATGAGAATCTCTTATAACTTTAATAATTGAGTTAATTGATATATGTTAGGTCATTAAAATTTTGTAACAACGGCTATGAATTCAAACAATTTTATCCACGGCCCACGGGAAAATACAGAGTAGGGGAAGACATGAAAGACGGGGTAAAGTTGTTATCTTATATAAAGATTTTGGTTTGGGATAATTTTCATGGTACCCATGTGGCTTGAACTTTTTTACGCGGTATCCAAGGTTTTAAGAATGTGCTCATGGAGTCATGGTACTCCTGAACCTTCAAATTTTGCACCAACTACCTTTAGGCCTTAACTCCGTCAAATATTGTTAACGACAAATAGTTTAATAAATTTCAATTTTTTGGGGAGAAAATTAGTTGGAGTAACTACTTTTTGAAACTCTAACAACTAACTTTTACTTGCACCAAATACCCATAATGTTTGAGAATATGTACAACATACCCATGATACTTGTAAGTTGTAACAGCTACATCAGTCCAGGGCAGAAAATTTAGGGCATATTAGTTAAGAGGATGTTTTTGCCTTAGATCAGTCACTTATGTTTAGATTTTTTTTGCCATGCGTGGGGTGGCCCTCAAAAGATCCATTTATAGGCTTAAATGACTAGTGCTTAAAGGGATTGCAAGTACTACTCATATCAACAAAGTAGACTTTTTTAGTCTGGTTATCCGTGCAAAAGAACTCCACTAGTTAAACGTGCTTGGTTAGGATTAATCGTACGATGGGCGACCTCCTGGGAAATTCCCAGGATGTGCACGAGTGAGGGCAAAAGGCGTTGAAAATGACGTGTGTAAGTTTGTGGGCAATGTACACAGCCTGACGAGTTGTCGTGAGTGACCGCTCCCGACCCAAGGTTTGGGTTGAGTGTTACAATGGTATCAGAGAAACCCTGCGGCCGTGTGGTGAGCATGTGGTTAGAAGTACACGGGTCATCCACCTAATGGGGGGGGGGGGTTAGGCTTGGTTGTGGTCAGATGTAGTTAGGCGTAACGTGGACCTTGCTTTCTTCAAATAGGGGTGTTTAATACGCTATGCGTGAGGTGCCCTTGAAAAGATCCATTTATAGACTTAAATGACTAGTGTTTAAGGGGACATGAAGTACTACGCATATTAACAAAGTTCACTTTCTTTTCTGGTTATCCATGCAAAAGAACTTCACAGTTTAAGCGTACTTGACTAAGGGTAGTCTTAAGATGCGTAACCTCCTGGGAAGTTCTTGGGATGCGCATAAGTGAGGACAAAATGCGTACAAAATTACCTGTGTTACAAAACTCTTGGATAATCACGGATGCCACCTCAGAGTCTCCTTTTGTGGGGCCACTACAAAGGGGATATGCACATTTATTATCTGAGGGAATGTTGTGGTCGAGCAACTTTGCCGTGTGACTAGAGTTCCACCTTGGTCAAGCATGTTACCCGTGTGATTTGATACCATTGTAATCTTTGTGATTACCAATTGTTGTGATGTACTGTGGACGAGCACATTCGCCGTGTGTTTTGAGTTTCATCATAGTACATTGTGCCTTTGATTGTTAATTGTGATGTACGGATTGATGAGATTGTCACTTTTGAAGTTAGTCTCACAAGTACTAGACTGATATGCTTCGCTGCTATTGGGGTTGGACGATGACCCGCAAGTCTTTACTTAGAGAATTGACTTGGTAGTTTATGAGTTTTGTAGTTTAAACTATTTCCGCTATTACTTTTGTATTATTGCTTTTGGAGATTTGTAATCGGTATTTCATTAAACTATTTATTTAATTATTATATTGTTCTTTGATTGGAGTTTTTATATGTCCAATCTCGGGAAATCGAGACGGTAACATCCTTATTTACTCGAGAATGTCTTGCTAAAGACTTCTAGATAAATGAGGGTGTTCAAATCCCTGCTCGAACCCGACCCGACCCGCACCTGAATCTGACTCGGATCAAAATTGATCCGACCTCCTTCGACCGGACCCAAATATTTATTATTGCATTTTGACTATGATCCCCAAATAACTTGATAGCAAACCACCCGAAAATGACTCAAACTCGAAATGTCACGTTCCAACCTAGCGCGTTTCAAATTCTTACAAACCTGAACAACTCGAATTAATTCAATCTAATTCCGACCCATTTGCGAGGTCTAGGCGTAACTAAAGAAAACATACTAAGAGATCCTTACAAAAACAAGGATGCAAACCAGGCAAAATAAAAAAGACCCTAGAAACTTTTCTTTGGAGAAAAACCCTAAAAGGAACAATTAATTTTATTTCAGTCATTTTCACGTACGATGGTTGTGCCTGTGCTTTTTGATAAAAAGTGATCATTTAATATAAAATGGTCATTATTTATCAAAAATTGATCACTTTATTCTTGTTTAAAGTACCACAGCCGGAAAGTAGTTTTTGTGATTTTATTTAAGTAGTGAGTATGAGTCTTACTTATTACTTCATCTGTCCCGGTCATTTGTCTACCTTTACTTTTGTCACAAAGACCAAGGAAAGTAGAGGAGGCCATTTATGGTTAGTGCTGGTAATGGGTCGTGTCGTGCCGTACTTCGGGCCGACCCGTCGTGCCTAGCCGAGAAGCTGGCCCGGCTCAGGCTCGGTTTTTCATGCCTTCGGGCCGTACCGTGCCAGACCCGAAATCTTAAACCT